>LPNX011048974.1:326158-415556 GCA_001517045.1 Pseudotsuga menziesii
TGGATGCTTCCTTATGCATTCAACCTATTGATGTATTCTATATATTCAGAAACCTATGTTATTACAGGGTTGGCTATTGTACACTGAGTTAATATAATTTTGTGTTACAGCTCCATTTTCAGTCTCCATTGTTGACAATTTTGCATGATCAATTGTAATTTGTTGTGAGTGAAATTAATCTATTGCTGGTGATAATTTCTACACTCCCATTGTTGTTGTCGTCCAGTTTTTAAAGACAGGTTCCATTATCTTTTAATTTCTGTGTTATAGTTTATCTCTGTTTATGATCAAAAAATGAATGATGTTATGTTATGCTGTGTTGAAATCTCTTAGTTATTCTAGACTAAATCTGTACTGTGATGAAAGATAAATCCTACCTGTGTTTTTCCCCATCTGGAGTAATCCATATTGTACTCTAGCACAGGTAGTTTGTTTAAGTAAATGAAGTATGATAGGAATATAAATGAATCGAATATTTATGTTTTCAAAGTAATGAAATGTTACTTCTCAGTAGATAGTTGTTTTCTCGAAAGATTATTAATTTGTTTTGCAGACATGTTATCAGAAATAGACTATGTAAATAGCATGTTAGTACAGAACATTACTCATATTACTGAATGACTTTAGTATGTTTAACTTTATAAATTATTTTCTACACAATTTCTATTTCCATAAACTGTACTTTTACATTGAGAATAGAAGAATTAGTTTTATCAGTTGAAAGTTAATAGTCTATGTTAAGAAAAGGTATAAAAATAATACTGATAGTTTATCTTCTTCTTTTAGTGACAACTAATCTTCCTGCATCTATCTGAACTATAGTTAATAATATGATAAAGGTTATAGTAGTCCTTTCTTAGTTTGATTAGCTAAAGGACAGTAGTAACTTAGGGTTTTAATTTAATATTATAAACTATTTTTTATATGTTTGCAGAAAAGTGTAATTATAAAGAATACTGATAGGTAAGAAGGTTCTTTTAATTTTGTTTTCTAAGTAAGTCTACAGATACAATTGAATTAACTAACACAAATGTTACAGACTACTTTCAGTCGTAATCACTATACAAATAAGAACCAACATAAACTTAAGAATATATGTTATACTTAAATAATAGTATTATAAATATAAATAATATTATTATTATCCTTAAACAGTGACAATTATAGGTTAATAATTTATAGAAACAAATTAAATAAAAACTGTACAACAGTAATAAAAATTACAAGATAATAACATAGGGAACAATATCCTATTTTAAAAGGGAGTAAACCCTAGCTCATGTTCTGAGCATAAATTTCTAAATATTTTAAGTACTGTAGTAACCTAGGTTATACACAGGTTAATTCTTTTAAAACTACTGACTAAAATTGTTATGTAACAAAGATAAACTACATTATTAACTAACAAGTGCAATTGCATTTACAAAAGAAATAGAGTCTATTAATGACAACAAACATCTAAATGTCGGGGTTCAAACCCTTAAAAATATTACATTACTAGTACAGACATAATAACCAATTTTCGTATCAATTATGTAATCATTATTAAAATAGTCAAATAATCCACTCTCAGTCCTTTAAGGACAGATAGATTAAATAGAGAAGCAATGTAATTATTATCATAAGAGTAATTTAAACCAAACAAGGGTTTTATAGATCAAACCCTAACATGTGAATTTCATTAAATAAACAAGATTTACATCACGACTGTGAGTATCAGCCTTCAAAATTTTATATATAAAACCCTTATAAAATACTCAACCGAGTTAAACTTCATTAATAGTCAGGAAGGGTAAAAACCCTAAATTATACAGAGTAGAGCATAAGCTCCTAACAACCAAAACAAGTCGCAGCGAAGCTACCTTTGCAAAATTTACAACCTAAACCAACTGTGAAGCCAAGCTTCTACAAGTACTCTACACTTTACAAATTGCATCCACCCTATCAAGGATTTGAATTTAAACATTCTTCCAATCAACCTGTAAAACAGTAAAAGCATAATATAACTCGTGGCAAGATGAGAAAGGGTTTTCAAACCCTGGGCGAGCCCAATGACTACCCCAACTTTAAATAAGGGAGAACCCATCTTTCATACCACGGGGTTTACCTGAGTTTGAGCCACGAACCACGGCCGTTGCAAGGGCTGTCTTCTTATCTCTGCATGAGCTTCACTTCAACGAGCACCTGCACCAAGTGTAAACCCTGTCAGTAAATTATCTTACGTGCTAAAGCTTGAAAGTATTTTATATTAAAACTTGTGGTAAATGAAAGAAATTTTCTTTATGAAATTACCTGTCACTAGGAATATGTTAAACCGCTTCATAAGCACTATCACCTATAGACAGTGTAGTGGGGAACCTAACAACCCTCAGAACCTCACACAGTAGCGACCTATGAAGACCCAAGAAGAAAAACTAAAGCAATCACTAAGCTACACGTGCTTGGAAGAAGGTTTCACAGGAAGCGAAATGAAGGTAGCAGGAAGGATAACTCCACGTTTGGTAGAGAAAGAACCAGCAATCAAAACCACTCACTGGATAACGGAGGCAGCACAGAGTCAAGGTACAAGGCGACAGTAACCAGGAGAACGACGACCACCATGGGAGACAAGCCAAGCAACCCTGGAGCCAGCGTAAAATGCGGGACAATAATGCATTTGGGTTAGGTTTACAGAGTATTATATATTTTCCAAACGTGGACAGGATTCAACCACGTAGCCACAAATTTACCCATACAGCGAGGGTTGTGTCCTATAGTTCCTGCATGGAAACATTTTATGATTTGTTTGTTCATTGCAGCATGGGTTAAACTATAATGACAACCCAATAATTCCTAATCAATTCACTAATCAACAGCACCGTGTATTATGTTAACTTAATCACAAGTTTATCATCGTGGAGGGATTATGTTGACCAAGCATTGTGTCACGTATAAACCATAAATATAAGCCTGATTTGGATTAAGCACAAACCCTTGCTACCCACGACATAATGTTATCACATAATAAACATTACCATAACGATATAGCGGTGGCATAATTCTATTCTAAACATTGTTTTGATATAAATCATGTAATATATGTTTGGTTTTTAAAGTAGGTTAAAGATTAGCCGTAGTATAGTTATAATTGAGTGCATGTTAACTATAGCATGACTTTAGTGTCTCTAGTAGCAAATTTTAACTATAGCTTGGGGCATAGTAAACCCTTTTGCCTTAGGAATTTTACAAGTCTAAAACTTATAGTTAGTACCTTGTAATAATGCAAAAGGATTTAAAGGCTAAATTAAATACGTTATAATAACAAACTATTGGTAGATTGAATATTCATCGATCAAGTCGATTATGCATATCTACGAGTTTTTGCTTGAACTGATAATTCAAATAGCATTGAAACTATGAAGAAATACAAAGGTAAAGGTAAGAATATTATCACAAAATTTGGTCACATAATTTGGTAAGAATATTATGCGACATTACTTTGTTAATACTTGGGACTATACTCAACTTGGCTTTATGCTCATACAAAATTGTCTAGTGGACAGTAAGATAATTACAAAGATAAAAACTCGTAATTGGAATAGGAACGATCCTATTAAATTCAAGAGTTAATAGAACACAGAGTTAAACTTGGGAACAAAGTATTGGAAACCATAAGCTCTTGTAGAAGGGTATAATGGTCATAGTTTCTACACTCAAAGGTTTTTACTGTTCATAAGATAATATGCTATAAGAACCTTATGGAAATAATTTAAGGGACAATAAATATACATGCAAGACAAGATATTATTCCAAAAATATTGTCAAGAAAATAATGTTTATAAGTATTATAAATTACTTAGACTAAAGTAGAAATACTTATAACTGAGATTTTAGTGTTAGAGTCGCAAATATGTTGTACTGTCGTTACTTATTTCCAAGCTTGTTTTCTTGAACAACTAATGAAAATCAAATGATTTTACCTTACAGGAGTTGTCTAGTGTTTAGTAGCTTATTGTTCTAAGCTTTTTAATTTGCAAACAAGTACTGCTGACAATGAAAGATATTTTCAAAATATACTCGATCGATCATACCCGTAAACCTATAAGAAACAGTATTCATCTGCGTTAGCACGAATGCTAAGTAAGCCCCGGATTCAAGAGTAGATTCCACCTACTGACATAAAAGAACTAATCAGTAAATTAAAGCAAGTAGCACACAAAAATATTTTATTCTTGTTACGAAAAATAAATTGTTAAGTTATTTTAGAATTTAGTGAAACTAATAGCTTAACTGTTTCTTTATGCCAACTGTTAGCTGTTAGTAAACCGCAGGTTTTAGCATTTATTGTTAACTCAAAAATTTTAAATTTTTGTGAAAATTGGGGTTGTGACATGTGGTATCAGAGCACAAGGTTCAAACACTAGGCCTCGATGCAACCCAACTAGCTTTCATAAAACAGTAAATTAAATTATTATGCTAACGTATTTTATTTTTAAATGTTATCCAACAGAGAATTGTCTTTTTCTGAAGTTTAACAAGCAGGTATGGAAAGGCTGGGAGAGTATGCACAGGAGGAGTCTCCAGCTACAGAAACAAGAAATTCACCCAGAGATCCTATACCAGAGGATGTAACTAGAAATTCCTTAGTGTTGTTACAGACTGTAAAAGATTTGAAAACTGAAATGGAGTCTGTAAAGAAAGAGAATGAGAGGATTCTGAGAGCTCAAGAAGAGCTGAATCAGATCCTAATGGAAAAGTTTCAAATCGAAGGAAGGGTAGAAGGTCAGAATCTGAAGATGCTAGTCATCCAAGAAAATCTAAAAAGATGAAGCATACAAAAACTGAAAGTAGTTTATCGTTAGAAGTGTTTGGTGAATGACAAAGTTACCATACTGCTAGTGACAGTAGTGATGATGATCTATACGTCAAGAAGAGGAAATAAAAACCTTATCAGGAAATCTCGGGGGAATTCAAAAAGATAAAACCACCAACCTTTAATGGAGAGACTGAGAAAGGGGAGGAAGCTGAGTCCTGGTTGTCTGGGATGAAAAATTACTTCCAAATATATAATTATTCTAACCAGTTAAAGGCTAGGATGGCTATATATAACCTCTCAGGAAAGGCTGATATTTGGTCGCAGGACTTGAAGAGAGTTAAGGGTATAAAAGAGAAAGAAGTTAACTGGAGTACCTTTAAGCGGTATTTTAAAAAGAAATTCCTGTCTGAGCAGTATTACGAGGAAAGAGCTAAGGAGTTTTATGAACTAAAGTTAGGTTCAATAACAATGAAGGATCTGAACAACAAATTCTTAAGTCTACTTATGTATGTACCCTACCTAGTAGATGAGAAACCAAAAATACAATGATTCCTTAGCTGTCTACCGTATCATATTAAAGATAGAATTGAATATGATAACCCAAAGACTTTGGAGGAAGCTATGAGGAAGGCTAACTTTTGTTTTGAGCGGAATCGAAAGAAAGAAATCTTGGCCAACTGGAAGGCTAAGAAAAATAATAATCAGTTCGAATTTAAGAAGAAGGATTTTGTGCCTAACAGGAATTTCAAGAATAATAAGGCCAAGAACTATTCTAACAACAAGAATTTCCAAGGAAATAGTAATAGTACACCCCACAATTAGAACAACTTTAAGGGTAAAGAAACTGCAAATAATCATGGAAATTTTACCAAGAGTTTTGAGCGTAAAGAGCATGTCAAGTGCTGGGAATGTAATGGCCCGCACTATGCTTCAGTCTGTCCAAACCAGAAGAATACTATTAGAAATATTCATACCGTACAGGAGGAGATGACCATTGGGGAACTAGCAAGGAGCATGCCCAGAATTAACGCAGCCTTGGAGAACCGATAAGTCGATTATCAGACTTCCATGGTGGAAGTAGAAGGTATGATTAATCATACCCCTGTAACTATTTTAATTGATCCAGGAGCTAGTCTCAGTTATATTGCACCTCAGATAGTGGAAAAATGTAAGTTATCTGTCGATAAGTTTGAGAATTCATGGTTAGTTTAGTTAGCCATTGGGGCTAAAAGAAAAGTAACTTTTTTTGTGAAAGAATGTGCTTTACTTATGGATAAATTTGAAACTGTTGTTAAAATTAATGTTTTTCCACTTGGCTCATATGATTTGTTGATTGGTATGGACTGGTTAGAACAGCATAGAGTAATTTTAAACTGTTACGATAAAACTTTCACATGCTTAAACAGTGATGAACAACCAGTAAATGTTAAGGGTATTCCTAGAAAAACTATGGTAAGGCAGATTTCTGCTTTACAACTTAAAAGAGCTTCTAGAAAAGGATGTAAAGCTTACGCTGTAACAATTACCGATGAAGAAAGTAAAATTAAAACAGATAAGTTAAAAATAGAAGATATCCCTATTTTAAAAGAATATGTTGATGTATTCCCAGAATAAATTCTAGGATTACCTCCTAAAAAGGGAATTGGATTTCACCATTGAGCTGGTACCGAGTGCAGTACCTAGCTCAAAGGCCCCTTACCGAATGAACATATTGGAACTTAATGAGTTAAAATCGCAATTAAAAGAGTTAATTGATAAAAATTATATTCGGCCAAGTGTGTCTCCCTGGGGGGCACCTGTCATCTTTGTTAAAAAGAAACACGAAACTATGCGATTATGCATAGACTACCGTCAGCTAAACAAGATGACTATCAAAAATCGATATCCGTTGCCCCACATAGATGATCTGTTTGATCAACTACATGGAGCCACGGTGTTTTTGAAGAAAAATTTAAGGTTAGGATATCATCAATTGAGGATTAAAGATGAAGACATCTTCAAGACAGCCTTTAGAACAAGATATGGTCACTACGAATTTGTCGTAATGCCATTTAGGCTTACTAACGCCCCAGCTGTCTTTATGTGTTTAATGAAAAACATAATGCATAAGTATTTAGATAAGTTTATGGTCTTGTTTATCGATGACATCCTAATCTATTCAAAAACCGAAGAAGAACATAAAGAACACCTAAAAATTGTTTTGCAAGAGTTGTGAGAACATCAACTCTTCGCAAAGTTTAGTAAGTGTGACTTCTTTAAGGATAAGATTTAGTATTTAGGTCACGTAGTGACCAAGGAAGGAATTTCCGTAGATCCTGAAAAGATATGGGCAATCAAAGATTGGCCGGTTCCTAAAGATGTCACGGATGTTAGATCTTTCATGGGCATTATCGGTTACTACCAGAGGTTCATTGAAGGCTTTTCGAGGATAGCCAATCTGATAACTTCCTTGCAAAAGAAAGGAAAGAAGTTTGACTGGAACCAGAAATGTGAAGAAAGCTTTAAGAAGTTAAAAACTGTATTAACTAGTGCACCTATTTTAAGAATAGCAGATCCTAATAAAGAGTTTGTAGTATGCACTGATGCTTGTAATGAAGGCTTAGGCGGTGTTTTGACTCAAGAAGGGAATGTTATTTCCTATGAGTCTAGAAAGTTAAAAATTCATGAAAATAATTGTGCAACATATGATCTGGAACTAGAAGATATGATACACGCATTAAAGATGTGGCGAAACCACCTAATTGGCAGAAAATTTGTTTTAATGACTGATAATAAAGGATTAAAATATCTTTTAGATCAGCCTAATTTAAATGCTAGACAAGCTAGGTGGTTAGCTTTCTTAAGCGAGTATGATTTTGAAATCCAACATATAAAAGGTAAAAAAAATAAAGTTGTTGATGCATTAAGTAGGAACGCAAGGCTGGATTTTGCAATAGCCATCAACACTTACGTTTCAGACTTAGATGAACAACTTAAAGAAGGGGTAAAACAAGATGAAATTTATCAGAAATTCCAAGCTAAAGCTAAGCAAAACCCCACATAAAACTTAATAAAAGGTTACAATTTAAATGAAAAAGATTTTTTACTGTATAAAGATAAACTGTATGTACCTAACGTACCTAAGGTCAAGCTGTTAATTCTGGATGAAATCCATAAAACACCATATTCAGGTCATCTAGGTTATCAAAAGAACCATGCTAAGAAAAGAGTATTTTTGGACAAATATGAAAACTGAAGTAGCTGAATATATTGCAAGGTGTTTAGAATGTCAACAGGTAAAAACCGAACACCAACACCCAGCTGGTTTGCTACAGCCTTTGCCTATCCCTAGCTGGAAATGGTAAGTTATTAGTTTAGACTTTATTACTGGACTGCCTAGAAATCAGAATCAGAATGACTCTATTATGGTAGTGGTTGATAAGTTAAGTAAGGCAGCTCATTTTATACCTGTTAAAACTACTTACAAGGCTGCCAATATAGCTGATATTTTTCTAAAGCAGATTTTTCAATTACATGGAGTACCAAAAGTCATAATCTCAGACAGAGATCCTAAGTTCACAGGAAACTTCTGGAAGTCCTTGTTTAAAGGATTAAATACAACATTGAATTTCAGTACTTCTTTCCACCCTCAAACAGATGGACAAACTGAAAGGGTAAACCAGGTACTGGAAGATTTATTGAGAATGTATGTGAAAGATCAACCAGGTAAGTGGGAAGACTATTTACATCTAGTAGAATTTGCGTATAATAATAATTATTAGACATCATATAGATTCAATCCATTCGAAATTTTATACGGACGAAAATGTAATACTCCTATCTCTTGGAGTAATCCAGTAGATAGATTGGTATTAGGTCCAGAATTGTTGAAAGAAATGGAGGAAATTGTGAAACAAGTGCAGGGAAATTTAAAAGTGGCACAGGATCGGCAGAAAAGTCAAGTAGACTTGAAAATAACTCCAAAGGAGTTCCAGTTAGGTGAACATTTGTTCATCAAGGTAAGGCCCAAGAAGAGCTCTCTAAGACTGGGGAGTTGTGCAAAATTGGCACCTCGTTACTGTGATCCATTTGAAATTATGTCTAGGATTGGTCAAGTAGCTTATCAATTAGTATTACCACCTAACTTAAGAGTACATAATGTTTTTCACATTTCCATTTTAAATAAATATGTTCATGATGCTACTCATGTGGTTAATTGGAATGATGTACAGGTGGAACCAGAAGGAGAATTTCTGGTGGAACCAGGCTGTATCCTCAGGAGGAGGGAAATTACACTTCGGAACCGCGCCACTGGACAGGTGAACGTGCAATAGAAGCACCTTAGTCCTGAAGAAGCCACCTAGGAATTGGAAAGTAATATGTGAGATGCATATCTAATTCTGTTCCAGGGAACTTCAGAGGATGAAGAATAAATAACATCGAGGACGATGTTATATTCTAAGGGGGTGTGTATGTCACATGCCCCAATTTTGTAAAATAATGTTATCTTATTTTGATTTTATTCCCATACATTATGTTAAATTTAATGCTAAGTGGAAACTGATGAATCAGCAGAGTCAAGGATGTGGAATGTAATTCTGAATATTTAATTTTAAATAAATAAAAGTGGAGACAACAGCTTGGGAGAGTTGTTAAAAAGAGTATTACTGGTCAAGTTGGTGGAAGGAACTAAATGGAGAGAAAAAATACAACTGGAAGCATCCTCAAACACTTCCTATGTTGCAGGTGGAAACTTCCCTACATTTGGGGTCATGATCCCCCAAGAAAGTGGGATCAAAGCAGGTGACTCAATTAATGACAACTAACCCAAAAAGACCTAGGCAATCTTATTAAAAATGCCCAATGTAGAGAGATGAAGCTGCTCATTCCAGGAGAAGAATCATTTAGGTGAATGAACTTCAAGGAATTCATTGGGAAATGGAAATTGGAAGGAAGGTGTTTGAGGGGTAAAACTGCAGGAAGTTGATCTAGTACAACTTTACAGCTGAAAGATCTTACTGCAGTATGCAGAGTTGGTATTGAGTCTCAGGACTGGTACTTTGTTGATTTCTCCACCTAGTTCAAGCCAAGCAGACCAGAACATGCTCGAGGGTCCTGAGAAGTCGTTGTTTGAGTGCTCTCCAAAATTTGGTAGGGAGGAACGGCCTCCCATTGCTTTTGTCGTCTAGTTTTTAAAGACAGGTTCCATTATCTTTTAATTTCTGTGTTATATTTTATCTCTATGTATGATCAAAAAATGAATGATGTTATGTTATGCTGTGTTGAAATCTCTTAGTTGTTCTAGACTAAATCTATATGTTGGTTATCTATGGGCAGACCTAGGTTTACTGTAATGTATCAACAAAACCACTAGCTCACTGGCCCTTTCGGCGACAGACCGCGGAACGACCTGAAGTCTCACCCGAAGTGATATTGGATGGGTTGGCTGAAGACTCACGTGTCCTCAACTAGGTTCTGGGCTATCCTATGTTCTCCTTACTCTACTTAACCATTTGAGTCTTTCTATATAAGGATTTTTCTCTCTCCCAGCTGGCTCTGCTTTAAAACTGACTCTTATCGCATCGCGGCTTCTCTGACGATGCGCAAACTTTCTCTTCTACTTAAATCTTTACCTGCGATATCCCACACCACGGCTCCTCCGGTAGTGCGATATCGCCTTTCTGTGCTGCGATAGATTCTATGGTAAGACTCAATAGGACTCTCCAACTCTCAAGGTCCGATGGATTTCTTTTTGCTTATACCAGCTCAGTTAACCTTCACAAAGGTGCTAAGCAGCTTCAATCAAGATTCTTCAGTCTATTATGCTTAACATCTATTGCACTCAACTTGCTGAACTAAATATACTGGAATCACTTAACACAGTAATTGTTACGGTCTGAATCAAACACTGATAAACTTATATGAAGAATACTTAACACATCCAACTCACATTTAATCCTCTACGTTACTATAGACTGAAGGATAGCATACATACATTCATTAACTGTTAATCAAATCTCATATAACAGGTAACAGATAACAAATAAGTAAACACAATCACATGAAACAGTCGCACAATACACTGATTTTACGTGTTCACTTCCAAGGAGGAAGCTACGTCCATAGGAACTAGTTTTTATATTATATCTTGAGAGAGTAAACACAGTTCCACTGCAACCTATTATGCAGCTTGAGATCTTTTGGGAAACTCTACGTTCTCAGCTAGAGCCCTTCTCTCTTAGATCTCTTCTCTTTCTATTATGCTTCCTTCTTACAATATATCCTCTCTCTCCCTCTCAATCCCTGTGGATTTTTACATTCATACTCAAGGTGTCGGCTACTAGTTGCAGTAAGATAATACAAACTTAATAACAGAACCAGAGCTTGACTCTTTCTCAATATCTTACAATACAGATGACTAAACAACTAGCTATCTCTCTCCATTGTCTAACTGTCTCATTGTCTAAATTTTTACAATAAAAAATACATGCTTAAATAGGTGGCCCGAAGGTCTCACCCTGATACAACACTGTGGGCCTATCCCAACAGTAACCCAAAAAACCCTAACTGTGACAGTTGGTGCATCTATACTATAGGCTGCTTTTTACTGGTCACACTACAGCTCTCTGCATTCTTCCATGCTTCCCGACGCTGATCGTGGGTATGGGCGCCGCTTCCTCAATTTCTCCCCTTCTGTCCTTTTTCTTCAATACCTCGTCCCATTGCTCCTTTTCCTTTATGAGGGTAGCTGATCCCTCCTGTCTTCGCCGCTACCTTAAGTGCAGTGGTTGAGCTCTCTCTTCTCGGCCGCTCAGGTACTGTTTCCTTTGACTTTCTTGTCCCGATATAGCAGCTTTTCCTGTAGCTGCGGGGCCTTGCTCCAACAGTCCCCTAACACTTGCTTGTGGCTCGTCCCCGAGCCACTAACAGCTAGCTTCTCTTGCTGTAGCTTCTACTTTGCTTCCTGCGAAGTCCTTGCAAATATTTCTCTGAGTCCTGCGACTTCTTTGTCCATAGCTTTGACACAATATTGTGCTGCTTTCTCTAAAATAGTATCAACAGTTTCCTTAAGTGAGCTCCAAAATAAATGGCGGACCATTTATAGGCTGAAAAACTTGTTGTAACGATATCACCTCCTGGTACCTTGGTCAAGTTTGTACCCTTCACCTCAAATTCTACTGGAGCGCTTTTTTGAACAGACTCATCAAAGCCCTCATCATTTTGAATATAGGGAAAGTAGATGTCTTTCAGCGTACATCTAAGTTGATCTTCATTCCGATAATCTGACTTTTACTCGGATATATGCACCTTGGTAAAACTTCCATGAGGAGATATGTCGTTTTCCAGCTTTAATGTAACTACCTTCTTTGACATTTTCTGTATCTCTCTCATTTTCAACATCTCTATTTCGTTCCTTTCCCGTTTCCTTTTGTTTCTCTGAGGCTCAGATGCCCGTTTCTTGGACCTTTTTTCTTTCCATGAGATCTTCTGGGAAACTCCACGCACACATCCAGGAGCCCTTCTCTTTCTTAGTCTCACTTTTCTTCTTCTTACTTTTCTTCTTCTCTGTTTTCTTATCTTTGGTGATCTTCCCGTCTTTCTTCTTCTCTGCTCTGGGATGGACTCTTCTACTATCTGAGCTTGACTCCTCATCCTTGGCATCTGTCTGACCTATGGTGCACCTAATTTCAAAACCCTGGGCAGCGTTGTCATAACAGACAAGACTCCACCACGCTGGAATCGTCGCACAAGTATTCTAAAGGTTCCTTCTCGGACATACACCACCTGGTGCAATACTTTGGACTGGCAATGGCTGTGAAATTGGGGAAACTAGCACTCTGTAACTGAAGTATCGCTGCTCAGGAAAACTCTTACAAATTGCTCTATAACTCTCAGAAATCACAAAAGTAACCCTTCTTTCTGAATGATCTATGTACTTATAACAAAGGCGATAATCTCTGAAGCAACGGTCACTTAAGCTAGACCCGTCGGCAGCATTTATTGCATTGACAAGACAACACCCATTGTTTTGATCCTCATTAATTGCTGAAATCCGATCAAGTTTCCTTCGAAAATTATGCACAGGCGCCGGTCTCGACCAAGATTTACCAAATCTAGGAAAATCACTGTACTGTTTCCAAATATAGGGCAACGGATAGCTGTCATATCTGGATTAAATGCTTGGCAAAAGGCGACGTGACTGGTCCTCTGTCCCTTTCGAAAAAAATCATCTATGTGGCATGGGGAACATCACATCGCTGCACTGTCACACCGCATCGTCCTTAACCATCAACGTTCAAAAACTCCGCAAGCGTCCTATGACTTGCACAAATAAAATTTCCTGGTGCAAATTTTTTTTTTGTGTAGACTACTTATAGGTGCGATGTCTCCTTTCAACTACACCGGACATCTGCATAGGCAGTTCCCTACGTTAATATTGGGAGGTGGAGTGACTATCACTATAAAGCTTAAGCCTGCTGCCATTAATCAAAGTAGGAACAAGCTCCCCATTCAGTTTTCTGAGCTGAACGGCACCTCCGTCTGTAACTTGCTGAATCTGATATGGCCCCAACCAATGTGTCTTGAACTTCCCTGGAAACTTAACAAACTTGCTGTCATAAAGCAACACTAGGTCTCCTATATGGAAAATATTACTCTTGATGTGCCTGTCATGCCAAGCTTTTTCTCGTGCCTTCTGCACTTTTTGATGAAATCCTGCAATGAATCTGTCTTCTGCTAAGGCAAGCAGTTGTGCTAACCTGTCATTCATCGTGTCTGCATCAATCATCTCGGTAATTTGAGCAATTATTAAACTGGGAATAACATATTCCATAGGCATAACAACCTCTTGTCCATACACCAAGCTGAAAGGTGTGTGTCCTGTAAGTTTCTTGCATGCAGTTCTATAGGCCCATAATACAGCATTAACGATGAGGTCCCAATCATTTCTTTGGCTGTTGCAGATCTTAGTAAGAGTGTTTTCTTGAATCTTGTTAAAAACCTCCACCGTACCATTAGCTTGTGGGTGGCAGGGAGTGCTCTTATGGTGTTGTATCTGAAATTCCTCTGTCAAGGCCTCAATAGTGCGATTCAGAAAATGTGTGCCTTGATCACTCATCAAAATTACTGGACATCCAAATCTACTTATGATGTTTTCAAAAATGAACTGTGCAGCTGTAGCAGCATCACAATTCCTTACTGCTTTGGCCTATGCCCATCTGGTGAGGTATTCTGTTCCTGTGATTATGTATCTCGCACCATATCATTTTCCTAGCGGGTTGATAGGACCCACAAAATCTATATCCCACTTGTCAAATGTCGGTAGCGTAATCTGTGGTCGCAGCGACATTTCATCTCTTCGCGAAGGTTTTCCTACCCTCTGGCAGATATCACAGCATCTGCAAAACTCCTTAGTGTCTTTGTACAAGGCAGGCCACCATAATCATGCAGCTAGAATTTCCTACACAGTCGGCTTTCCTATGAAATGACCTCCTGCGGTACCTGAATGTGCTTCTCTGATAATGGCCTCTTTCTCATGCAGCATCATGCATCTGCGCAGGACTTCATCTGGACCTAACTTATATAGATGTCCTTCGATCAAAGTGAATTCTGATGCTTTCACAAACAACTGTTTCTTCTACTACTTAGTAAACTCAACTGGTGCCCACCCTGTAGTGAGAAAGTGGATAATATCTTCATAATACTCATCTGCAATCTGGATAGAAAACAATTGCGCATCTGGCAAATTATCCTCTAAGTTACTTGGTTCTTCTCCTGAGTCTATTTGTGATAGATGATCAGTTCTGGCATTTAATTTTCCTGGTTTTACAATAATTTCAAAATCATACTCCTGAAATAAGAGTAACCATCTGCAGATCCTTCCCCCTAACACTGGTTTATTGACCAAATACTTTAAAGTGGAATGGTCAGTAAACATCTTGAATGTGGCACCCAACAGGCAGTGCCTGAACTTCTGTAGAGCATACACCATAGCTAATCCTTCCCTTTCTGTAGTGGTGTAGTTCTTTTTTGCGGTAGATAACTTTCTGTTGGAGTACGCGATAGGGTGATCAATACCCCCTTCTCCTGGTTGTGTTAAGACAATCCTTAGTGCGATGCCAGATGCATCCACATGTACATGAAATGGCTTGTCCCAATCTGGAAATACTAAGATGGGTGCGGTGACCATCTTCTCTTTAAGAGTGTTTAAACTTTGCTGGCATTCCTCATTCCATAGGAATTTCGCTTCTTTCTTTAATAGTTTTTCCATAGGTGCTGTGATCTTTACATAGCCTTTGATGAATTTTCTATAATAGCCGGTATCACCAAGCACTGTTCTCAACTGCTTGACTGAGTTGGGGGCTGGAAGATTTAAAATGATGGAAATCTTTGCAGGATCTACCATCAAGCCTTGTCTGCAAACAATATGACCCAACAAAATACCAAATGGCGCACAGAATATACATTTCTTCAAGTTAAGAGAAATCTGATATTGCCTAAATTTCTCTAACATGAGCCTTAAATCTCCTATATGCTTTTCGATTAATCCAAATACAGTCCAATCATAAAAATAGACTTCTAAGAATTTATGAATGTATTCCCTAAATACAGCAACTACTACTCTAGAGAAGATAGCTGGTGCATTTTTAAGACCAAAGGGCATTACCGTATACTGGAATGAGCCCCATTCTGTCGCAAAGGTGGTCTTATGTCGATCCTCTGGATGGATTCTTATCTAGTGATATCATGAAAAGCCATCAGTGAATGAGTAGATCTCCTGTCCTCCCACATTGTCTAAAACTTCATTAGTGAAAGGTGTCAAAAATGGGTCGTGAAGTGATGCATCGTTGAGTTTGCGCAAATCGACACAAATCCTGATTTCTCCTTTAGTTTTCTTTTCCTGTACCACCATGGGACTAACCCATTCGCTCTCTTCTACTAGTTCAATAATGCCTGCTGCTAGCATCTTATCAATCTCATCTTTAACTTTTTCTTTAGAGCAAGGATTCCATCTGTATGGACACTGCTTAACTTGCCTAGCATCCTCTTTCAAAGGTATGCACATGACTCCCAAATATCCTACTATTCCCTTCATATTTGTGAACTTAGTGGGAAATAGCTCCGGATAGTCATGTAACAGATCTGCGATGTGTCCTACTGTTTCATCATCCCAATAGTCTCCAATAGAGGCAAACTTTGGTTCTGCGTCTGTGCCAATATTGATCTTTTTAATCTTGATAGGTTCTGTGACAGCTGGAAACTCTAGCTTTGGTCCATCAACTTCATGAGTCCCTTCAGACTCCGGAATGTTGATACTACGAGGATTCTCATCCTCATCCGCTGGCTTTTCTGTGAAGTTGTAACACTCTAGTGCTTGTTCTAACTGGATGGCCCAACCAGGCTGAGTATACACTGGTAGGGTACAATCTTCAAATATCTTAGTATTTATAATACCTAGAGCTTGATCAATTCTTGGATAATCAGATTCAAAAGTGAAAGTGAGTAGAAAGCTATCTATCATAACTGGCCATGTAGTAGTTCCTCTGCGCAACTCTGTCTCAGTGTACCAGTTCCTTGGAACTGTGTCTAAAGTGTGAATGAATAGGTGAACCCATTCATCCTCTGGAATGTCCAACCAAATCTGTTCACAAATCTTAATATGTGACCTGGGGTCACTTTCTCCTGTATATTTCTACTATAAAGGCTCCTTGGTAGTACAGAATCTGATCGCCATCAGTCTCTTAAAATCGTCCCATGATGCGATATGTTCTTTATGTGCATGCCACCATATTGCAGGTGTGGCTTTGACTGCAAGGTCAATAGTTGCCATCCTCTGCTCATGAGGAATTTCATGCTCAAACTGTTTTAAAAAGTCATTAACATCCGTTAAGCCATGAAATGACGGAATATCCTTAACCTCTGCGCCAATCCATCGCAGTGACTTAGCCATAAACGCACATCTGCGAGCTGAGACTTCGTAAAGTCTATTCTGCCAATTTTCTAAGCCAACATCTGAATCTGATGCACATGAGCTGTCGCATCACCAACTAATATTTCCTTCTACGGTGGGGTTAATGTAATCACTCTGATTAGCAGTCATCTGATAGAGGCTTTCCATATTACGCGCCTCTTCCTCTGCTCTGATAGACTCAATATAACGAGGACCCTGGAAAGGATCCAACGGTGTGATGACTCGAATCTGATTATCCTCAAAAGTCATTTGTCTTTTCTTTAAATCGATAACAGCCATGTTATCAATTGCCCAATCAATACCTAGTAAAGCTGGATACGGTCTGCTATTGCCAATGATTTCTATGACTTCAACGTCTACAAAGCTGCGAACTCCATCAATATCAACTGGTACTTGCGGTAATCGACCCAGTGGCGATACCCTCTGCTAATTGGCGAGTTGCAGATGGATAGGTGATCTGGCTAACTTAGGGCTACCCCTCTGTTCCCATGTCTGCTTAGTCAGAACATTTACCTCTGATCCTAAATCTAGGATTACCTCATCCATTTCAAATTCTCCAATTTGCGCTGTGAGTCTCATTTCTCTTCCTATTCTTGTATGGCCCATAATACTATGAACAGCACGCTACGCACTGTTCACGGAAGAAGGCTGTTGATATTGTTATATGATGCGGTGAAGCTCTCCGATAGCTTTCTCATTTCTGACGAGTTTCAAACAGCTATGTAGGAAGGATTGGACACTTCCTTCCAACCCATCTTCTTCGCACCTTCCCGATGTGGTAGCCTATGGTATCTGCACAGGACTAACACCACAATGTTGTTGTTGTGGTACGGCCCTACAAGGAAATACCTGTGATCCCGATGCTGTAGGTTTAGTAAAGAAAGTTTTAGCTTGCTGAAACGTTTCTTTGTTCTTCTGCAAGTCGAGTGGTGTTGATTTATTAGTTGCTTTATGCACCCACTCCGGACCTATATTCTTTTCTGCATCCTACAATGTCCTACTAGTAGAAGCACCGCTGTGAGTCACAATATTGACTCTTGGTTCTGGTTCTTTCTGCTCAGTAGTAATAAGCTGAATATTTTGGTTTACTACTGGCTTCGGGTCCCTAATCTTGGCTATCAAGATAGGACATTCTTCTATAGTGTGATCATAGGACTTGCAATATTTACATGTCGTAGTAGGGTTCTGACAATCCCTAGAATAATGTCCTATGGTTCCGTAGTTGTAACAAATAATCGGTCCACGGCCACGGCCAAAGTCTCCACCATGGCCAAAGCCTCCACCACAGCCTCGTCCTCTGAATCCTCCACCACGGCCATCATGAGCCGGTTCATGCTGTAGTCCTGCTGCTGGACCTGATGTCTCTAACTAGACTCTATAGAGGTTGTGTTTTCTCTCTATCATGAGATCATAAGCTCTACAATTATGTTCATCATGTCCTACTGACTTACAGAAGTTACAATATAAGCTCTTAGGAGTTTGTACATACTTCTGAAGTAAAGGGCACTCCTGTGGTCTATGTCCTCTTGTTCTACAGATTTCACACCATGGCCCTTGATTCTATACTAAGGGGTTAGGAGCCCCACTTTCTAAATACTCAACAAATACTGGACAGTTATCTTTAGTATGGCCTTGTCCTTTACACTTTGTACACCATAGTTCTTGTGCAACCTCTTTTCCTTTCTTAATCTCGTGTAGCTTTAAAGTGAGATTGGTTAACTGATTTTGTAAGTTTGTCATACCTGTACTAGTCTCAGCTAGAGTTGAAGCCTCTAGTTTCATTTCCGTCTCCAATGCTTCATCCTGCGTACGGAGTCTCTGCTACATTAGTGGAAGTATGATGTGAGGGAGCAGTGCTACGATGAACCATTCCTTATGCTTCTCCGGCGCAAACTCAAAGCTAACTTGGTCTATAAGGGCTTTAAATTTCTGATCAAAGTCCCATACTGACTCTGTGGGTAACTGTTTGATGTCTTTAAGTTCTATAATACATTGTGACTCAGACTTAGGTTTCTTAAATTCCTTAATCATGGCAGTCCTGACCTGTACAAGCGTTCTGGGCTGTGCTGTCGTATACTTCATATACCATGTTAAAGCTCATTCTCTAAGTGTAGTAGCCAACTGGACAAGTTTAGTATTATCATCTTGGATCTGTTTAATGGTCCATACGACTTCACATAGGAACCAATGTTGTTTTGGGTCTTCTGCCCCTATACCCTTAAAGGTAGGTAGCTTCATATCATCCCCCATTCTGTTTCTATGTGGTGGATTCTGATTTGTTGTGTTACTACCACTTGGCGGTGTAACTGTGGTATGTATTGTGTGTGAACTACTAGATGAAGTTCCTGCGGGATTATTCTGAGTCCCGGTTGCTTTCTGTGGGGTATAAGGGTGGTAAGGGATACCCCCTACTGTTCTTTCTCTATTATTTTGACTCTATTCTCTAGTACTATCTGAACTATCTTCAAAGAAGGAAGATCTGAAATCCAATTTATATTTCTTACCGCTACTTGTACATCCAATTACTTCAAAATCACTCTCAAACTCTTGTGACATTACACTTACTTAATTTATTCATCTGAGAATATATCCAATACTCATTTTCCATGTAATAACATCTTAAGGGACAAGTTTAAAGAGGTCAAGTACTTATCCCGGTATCCTTTGAAGAAGTACCTCTCCGCTTTGTTGAAGCTCTTTCTTTGATCAACTGCAAACTCTATAACGAAACCTTCTAGCAAACTCGCAAGCTAGAAGTCTACTACCCGCGAAATGGGATTATCAACGCTCTTCATGGTGTGAATCAGCTCCAGTGTCTAGACAATGTTCCTTTTCTTCTTGAATATGTTCTTATCAGTTAACTTGGATAACCAATCATACAACTCATTTGCATAGGTCGCAAAAAACATCTTATGCAGGTCTGTGAAGATATGTTTTTGTAACCAGTCCTCTGTACTAAGTCTAGGACTCTTGTTTTCTTCTTTACCAAATTCTCTCTCCTTAGACTCAACCCAGTGGTTAAGTTCTTCTTTAGTAGGATGCCAACAGAACATTAGCTCTTCAATTTGTTCAAAACCGACAACGGAACCATTTGTTGGTTATCTATGGGCAGACCCGGGTTTACTGTAATGTACCAACAAAACCCCTAGCTCACTGGCCCTTTCGGTGACAGACCGCAGAATGGCCTGAAGTCTCACCCAAAGTGATCTTGGATGGGTTGGATGAAGACTCACGTGTCCTCAACCAGGTTCTGGGCTATCCTACGTTCTCCTTACACTACTTAACCAGTTTAGTCTTTCTATATAACGTTGTTTCTCTCTCCCAGCTAGCTCTGCTTTAAAACTGACTCTTATCGCATCGTGGCTTCTCCGAAGATGAGCAAACTTTCTCTTCTACTTAACTTTTTACCTGCGATATCCCACACCGCGGCTCCTCCGGTAGTGCGATATCGCCTTTCTGCGCTGCGATAGCTTCTATGGTAAGACTCAATAGGACTCTCCAACTCTCAAGGTCCAACGGCTTTCTTTCTACATATACCAGCTCAGTTAACCTTCACAAAGGTGCTAAACAGCTTCACTCAAGCTTCTTCAGTCTATTATGCTTAACATCTATTGCACTCAACTTGCTGAACTAAATATACCGGAATCACTTAACACAGTAATTGTTACGGTCTGAATCAAACACTGATAAACTTATATGAAGAATACTTAACACATCCAACTCACATTTAATCCTCTACATTACTGTAGACTGAAGGATAGCATACATACATTCATTAACTATTAATCAAAGCTCATGTAACAGGTAACAAATAGCAAATAAGTAAACACAATCACATGAAACAGTCGCACAATACACTGATTTTACGTGGTTCACTTCCAAGGAGGAAGCTACGTCCATAGGAACTGGTTTTTATATTATATCTTGAGAGAGTAAACACAGTTCCACTGCAACCTATTATGCATCTCGAGATCTTCTAGGAAACTCTGCATTCTCAGCTGAATCCCTTCTCTCTTAGATCTCTTCTCTTTCTATTCTACTTCCTTCTTACAATATATCCTCTCTCTCCCTCTCAATCCCTGCGGATTGTTACATTCTTACTCAAGGATTCGGCTACTGGTTGCAGTAAGATAATACAGACTTAATAATAGAACCAGAGCTCAACTCTTTCTCAATTTCTTACAATACAGATGACTAAACAACTAGCTATCTCTCTCCACTGTCTAACTGTCTCACTGTCTAACTTTTTACAATACAAAATACATGCTTAAATAGGTGGCCCGAAGGTCTCACCCTGATACAACACTGTGGGCCTATCCCAACAGTAACCCAAAAAACCCTAACTATGACAGTTGGTGGATCTGTACTGTGGGCTGTCGCTTACTGGTCACACTGCAGCTCTCTGCAGTCTTCCACACTTCCCGGCGCTGATCGTGGGTATGGGCGCCGCTTCCTCGGTCGCTCCCCTTCTGTCCTTTGTCTTCAATACCTCGACTCATTGCTCCTTTTCCTTTATGAGGGTAGTCACAGCCCTCCTATCTTTGTCGTTGCCTTAAGTGCAGTCGTTGAGCTCTCTCTTCTCGGGCGCTCAGGTACTGTTTCCTTTGACTTTCTTGTCCCGATATAGCAGCTTTTCCTGTAGCTACGGGGCCCTGCTCCAACACTGTACTGTGATGAAAGATAAATCCTACTTGTGTTTTTTCCCATCTGGAGTAATCCAGATCGTACTCTAGCACAGGTAGTTTGTTTAAGTAAATGAAGTATGATAGGAATATAAATGAATCGAATATTTATGTTTTCAGAGTAATAAAATGTTACTTCTCAGTAGATAGTTGTTTTCTAGAAAGACTATTAATTTGTTTTGCAGATCAGAAATAGACTGTGTAAATAGCATGTTAGTACAGAACAATACTCATATTACTGAATGACTTTAGTATTTTTAACTTTATAAATTATTTCTACACAATTTCTATTTCCATAAACTGTACTTTTACATTGAGAATAGAAGAATTAGTTTTATCAGTTGAAAGTTAATAGTCTATGTTAAGAAAAGGTATAAAAATAATACTGATAGTTTATCTTCTTCTTTTAGTGACAACTAATTTTCCTCCATCTATCTGAACTATAGTTAATAATATGATAAAGGTTATAGTATTCCTTTCTTAGTTTTATTAGCTAAAGGACAATAGTAACTTAGGGTTTTAAGTTAATATTATAAACTATGTTTTTATACGTTTGCAGAACAGTGTAATTATAAAGAATACTAATAGGTAAGAAGGTTCTTTTAATTTTGTTTTCTAAGTAAGTCTACACATACAATTGAATTAACTAACACAAATATTACAGACTCCTTTCACTCGTAATCACTATACAAATAAGAACCAACACAAACTTAAGAATATATGTTATACTTAAATAATAGTATTATAAATATAAATAATATTGTTATTATCCTTAAACAGTGACAATTATAGGTTAATAATTTATAGAAAAAAATTAAAGAAAAATTGTACAACAGTAATAAAAATTACAAGATAATAACATAGGGAACCATATCCTATTTTAAAAGGGAGTAAACCCTAGCTCCTGTTCTGAGCATAAATTTCTAAATATTTTAAGTACTGTAGTAACCTAGGTTATACAGAGGTTAATTCTTTTAAAACTACTGACTAAAATTTTTATGTAACAAAGATAAACTACATTATTGACTAACAGGTGCAATTGCATTTACAAAAGAAACAGAGTCTATTAATAACAACAAACATCTAAATGTCGGGGTTCAAACCCTTAAAACTATTACATTACTAGTACAGACATAATAACCAATTTTCGTATCAATTATGTAATCATTATTAAAATAGTCAAATATTCCACTCTCGGTCCTTTAAGGATAGATAGATTAAATAGAGAAGCAATGTAATTATTATCATAAGAGTAATTTAAACCAAACAAGGGTTTTACAGATCAAACCCTAACTTGTGAATTTCATTAAATAAACAAGATTTACATCACGGATGTGAGTATCAGCCTTCAAAATTTTAGATATAAAACCATTATAAAATACTCAACCGAGTTAAACTTCATTAATAGTCAGGAAGGGTAAAAACCATAAATTATACAAAGTATAGCATAAGGTCCCAACAACCAAAACAAATCACAGCGAAGCTACCTTTGCAAAATTTACAACCTAAACCGACTGCGAAGCCAAGCTTCGACAAGTACTCTACACTTTGAAAATTGCATCCACCCTATCAAGGGTTTGAATTTAAACATTCTTCCAAACAACCTATAAAACAGTAAAAGCATAATATAACTCGTGCCAAGACGAGAAAGGGTTTTCAAACCCTGGGTGAGTCCAACAACTACCCCAACTTTAAATAAGGGAGAACCCATCTTTCAGACCACGGGGCTTACTCGAGTTTGAGCCATGAGCCACGACCGTTGCAAGGGCTGTATTCTTATCTCTGTACGAACTTCACTTCAACGAGCACGTGCAGCAAGTGTAAACCCTGTCAGTAAATTATCTTACGTGCTAAAGCTTGAAAGTATTCTATATTAAAACTTGCAGTAAATGAAAGAAAGTTTCTTTATGAAATTACCTGTCACTGGGAGTATGGCAAACCGCTTCATAGGCACTGTCACCTATAGACAGTGCAGTGGGGAACCTAACAACCCTCAGAACCTCACATAGTAGTGACCTACAAAGAGCCGAGAAGGAAAACTGAAGCAATCACTAAGCTACACGCACTTGGAAGAAGGTTTCACAGGCAGCGAAACGAAGGTAGCAGGAAGGATAACTCCACGTTTGGCAGAGAAAGAACTAGCAATCAAAACCACTCACTGGAGAACGGAGGCAACACAGATTCAAGGTACAAGGCGATGGTAACCAAGAGAATGACGGCCGCCATGGGAGACAAGCCAAGCAACCCTGGAGCCAGCGTAAACTGCGGGACAATAATGCATTTTGCTTAGGTTTCCAAAGTATTATATATTTTCCAAACGTGGACAGGATTCAACCACGTAGCCACAAATTTACCCATGCAGTGAGGGTCATGTCCTATAGTTCCTACATGGAAACATTTTATCATTTGTTTGTTCATTGCAGCGTGGGTTAAACTATAATGATAGCCCAATAATTCCTAATCAATTCACTAATCAACAGCACCGTGTATTATGTTAACTTAATCACAAGTTTATCATCGTGGAGGGATTACGTTGACCAAGCATTGTGTCACGTATAAACCATAAATATAAGCCTGATTTGGATTAAGCACAAACCCTTGCTACCCACGACATAATGCAGTTATCACATAATAAACATTACCATAATGATATAGCGGTGGCATAATTCTATTCTAAACATTGTTTTGATATAAATCATGTAATATATGTTTGGTTTATAAAGTAGGTTAAATATTAAGTCGTAGTATAGTTATAATTGAGTGCATTTTAACTATAGCATGACTTTAGTGTCTCTAGTAGCAAATTTTAACTATAGCTTGGGGCATAGTAAACACTTTTGCCTTAGGAATTTTACAAGTCTAAAACTTATAGTTAGTACCTTGTAATAATGCAAAAGGAGTTAAAGGCTAAATTAAATACGTTATAATAACAAACTATTGGTAGATTGAATATTCATCGATCAAGTCGATTATGCATATCTACGAGTTTTTGCTTGAACTGATAATTCAAATAGCATTGAAACTATGAAGAAATACAAAGGTAAAGGTAAGAATATTATCACAAAATTCAGTCACATAATTTATGCGACATTACTTTGTTAATACTTGGGAGTATACTCAACTTGGCTTCATGCTCATGCAAAATTGTCTAGTGGACAGTAAGATAATTACAGAGATAAAAACTGGTAATTGGAATAGGAGCGATCCTATTAAATTCAAGAGTTAATAGAACACATAGTTAGACTTGGGAACAAAGTATTGGAAACCATAAGCTCTTGTAGAAGGGTATAATGGTCATAGTTTCTACACTCAAAGGTTTTTACTATTCATAAGATAATAGGCTATAAGAACCTTATGGAAATAATTTAAGGGACAATAAATATACAGGCAAGACAAGATACTATTGCAAAAATATTGTCAAGAAAATAATGTTTATAAGTATTATAAATTACTTAGACTAAAGTAGAAATACTTATAACTGAGATTTTAGTGTTAGAGTCGCAAATATGTTGTACTGTCGTTACTTATTTCCAAGCTTGTTTACTTGAACAACTGATGAAAATCAAATGATTTTACCTTACAGGAGTTGTCTAGTGTTTAGCAGCTTATTGTTCTAAGCTTTTTAATTTGCAAACAAGTGCTCCTGACAATAAAAGATATTTTAAAAATATACTCGATCAATCATACCTGTAAACCTGTAAGAAACAATATTCATCTGCTTTAGCACGAATGCTAAGTAAGCCCCGGATTCAAGAGTAGATTCCACCTACTGACATAAAAGAACTAATCAGTAAACTGAAGCAACTAGCACACAAAAATATTTTATTCTTGTTACAAAAAATAAATTGTTAAGTTATTTTAGAATTTAGTGAAACTAATAGCTTAACTGTTTCTTTATGCCAACTGTTAGTTGTTAGTAAACCGCAGGTTTTATCATTTATTGTTACCTCAAAAATTTTAAATTTTTGTGAAAATTGGGTTTGTGACACTTACTATCCATAGTCAAATGGCCAACCTAAGGTCATCAATAAGGTCTTAAAAACCATGTTGTGACAAATAGTAGATAACCACAAGTCCAATTTGCACAACATGTTATATTCCACACTATGGGAATATCAAACATTGGTCATAACTACCACAAGATTCACACCCTTCCACCTTTTCCATGGAGTGGAATTAGTTTTACCCATCAAGTGTGAAATATAAACCCTTCACATGGTGGTCAAATTACTACCCAACATGATGCCATTAGATAAAAGACTAACTACTTTGGAACAAACATTGAAGATCATCGAGTGTCATTACAAAAGGACGAGTCCATACAAAATAGTTCAAGGCCCAATAAGACCATCATAGTCTATCCATGCACCTTCCATGAGTATGATCTAGTCTCTATGATGCATCCAACAATATTATGGGTCTAGGAAAACTCAAGACCTTTTGTCATGCCCCTTTCATCATCCAACATTTTTTAACAAAGGGAGCATATGTGTTGGCCTTCCTAAAAGGATAACTCTTCAAATACCTAGTCAATGGGTTATATTTTATGTGGTTTTAACCATGAAAAATAATGCTCATTGTGCAATTATCCATCCATATATTTTCATTTTCATTTTCATTTTTTTGTATATATTTCCATACTTTTCCATTTGATATTTTTTACGTTCTTTATGTTTTAGATGGTTCACCCATCTGCATACCATATCAATTTAACCGATGGTGCTTTTCATTGGACACAGAATTTCGAAACAACAACTTGGGATGTATATTCATCATTCAAAACACTAATTCACTCAAGTAGTTTGTGCATAGAAAGAGTCATAATGAACAACCAATATGAGCATGCAATGCTAACCAAATTGCTTGTAGATGCAATACAATTGCATATCTAGCACCCCAATATTTATATAGATTATGAACTCCTCACGGTACAGTTGTATACCACTTATCATGTTCATGATCCATGTCTTCTTAGAAAATATTTACAAGTTAAAATTTTATCTGGTAATTTTGATACCATTACATTCATTCACATTTCTAGAAGCTACAACCAATTTGTAGATAACATTATCAGTGAAACTTTAGACTCGAACCTATTTCATTAAAATTGACATAAGAGAGAAAGAAACATGACATAAAATTTATATATCACATAGATAAGCATCAATAAGCTTCACAAACACATGAGAATACATCATTGTTAACCATAAAATCCAAAAATCAAAGGTAAAAAATCATACAGACACACACATGCATATATATTAGTACCCCAAAAATAGTATGTACAAAATTAAAAAATAGTCACATTAGGCTCACTCCTCAAAAAATATATCAAGAAAATCTCATAAAAAGTACGTTGTCCACATATATGGGTGTCATGGTGGATTTCTAATAACCAAAACTCCATTCAAAGGAGGTACAAAACCCATTAGAGGAAATTTGAGGTCTAAAATGGGCCTCCTAAGGAAAATAATAAAATAATAGTTATTAATTTTGGAGGAAGAATGAAAAAAACTACTTTTTTTGTTTGTATTTTCGACATATCTCCCTATGTTTTTACTCAAATTCTGAGCGGGAGAGCTCGTTGGATGCAGAATTTGATCCTGCATCCAACGAGTACCCATACTGCATACATTTGATGGACCCTGCTACCCCAAAAACAAGAAATACCTAGAAAAATGTGATGATGACATCATCATCATGTTTTTCCAGTTATTTCTTGTTTTTGGGGTACCAATGTCTGTCAAAAGTATGCAGTGTGGTTACTCATTGGATTTAGAATTAAATTCCGCATCCAACGAGTTCTCTTGCTTGAAATTTGAGTAAAAACATAGGGAGATATGTCGAAAATACGAACCAAAAAAGTAGTTTTCTTTTATGACAAATATGTCAATTCAACCATTATGGTTGACTTTTATTATTGAAATTCTATTGGTTCTTTAATTCCAACTCAAAAAATTTATTGTTGGCGCATTTTATTATAAGGTCCATTTTAGACCCCAAATTTCCTCTAATGCTAGGAGGAGAGACAACACTAGTAGGTGAAGCACCCCTAGCTTCACTTGAGATTGAATGGACACGCTTGCAACTGTGTCCCTCTACATGACATGTTTCCAATCAATTCGAATTCCTACACATGAATAAATAATGTCATCTTCAATTTCCTTCCACCCCTTCTTAAGGAAGCCATGTAACACCATATCTATTTAATGGCACAAGTCAGTGACATCTAGACCCATCCTAGGACATCGCACCTTTGGTCCAACCATGTTATCATAATGTCGATTGAATTTCCCTACATAATATTCGAGACCATTCAAACCCACATATACACACAAAAACAAATTATATCATTGCATGGTATACCAAATAAAATCAAGGCTAATAATGCATTATACTAGTAAAAACATAATAAAAATTACTCATCAACTATACCCCAAGCCTCCCCTTGATGCAAGGGTGCATCCAAGTATCCATCTAAATCCATCCCTACATAGGGATAATCAGTCACCACATGGTCCATCTATTCCCACCAAGTGTGAACCTTGAGGGTGAAATAGCGACCCAGGTCACCACACCCCATCTAGAGGAAGAAATCACCCTAGTGATGCATATGTGGCTCTCATATTCCACCCACATGAATAGCATGCTTAAGGTGTAAAAAATACACCCTCTCTTAGAAAACAGAGAGGAGGACCAAGACAAAAGAGAAGGTTGTAGCACTATAGTAAAAAAATCATGACATATGCTTAACCATAGCCTTCCACTTCATATTGTCCTAGGAAAAACATGGCCCATATAGACCTTATTCCACCTAGGACATCTGTCACCAAGTAATCTTAGTCAGCTCAAACCTAGCAAGGACCCTAACCAGTACGGTTGCATCCACCTTTCTAACCAAGCCCACATATCTAGGAAATCACAAGTAACCCCCTCTTAATGACATTTGGTACCTGACCATGCCAAATTAACAACTAAACCATGGTTGTCATCCCCTCCAAAATGGGGATTGTTCTCCCTTCATAACCCTCATGTGAGAATGTTACACCTAAAAAATATCATGTTTCCCGATCCCCTTGACCAAAACATCTTTTGGAGGAGTTTTTTCTCAATCCTAGGAGCTCTGACGCACTTTGTCCTTTAACATAGAGTGTCATCCTTGCCCATCGCATTTTTCCCATTGACATAAAGTTTAGGTGACACTTGTTTCACTTAGACAAGAAGCGTCGACCCTTCCTTACACCTTATGATAGTTTGCAAGGAGCATCAACACTCTCAAAGTGGAAAAATAATATTTTTCGAGAACCTTCTAGATGAAATTCCTCGTAGAGGCTTATCCTAACTGACTTGATTAGGTTTCATTCATACCCCTAACCTCTAGGTCTGATCCCTCGCCTTCCTCTCAAATAATCTCAACCCATTTGGTCCCTTTTTGGCCTATATAAGAAACCTCTTCCCCATGAGTGAGGGAAGACCAAGGAAATAATATTTATGCGAGTGGAATCATTTTGAGTGTGAGAGGAAAAAAAGAGTATGGTCTTGTGAGTGAGAAAGTAGAGATTGTGACTGTGACTTAAGAGCATTGTGAAAACAAGGATTCAACATCAAGGTTTTGATTGTAGTTTTCTTCTCTATTTCTATCAATACAAATATGTTTCCCTTTCCCATGAATAATTTGTGTTTGATGTGAATTGTTCATTGTTTTTCTCCTTAAGCATTAACATATACTATTGAGTTATCTTGTTGCTTTAAATTTTGTATCTTGTTCCTTAACATTATTTTACAGGTATAGATGATCACAAGAGTATTCGTAAGGTAAGGATCATCTCCATTGTGAGGTAATAAATATTTACATTCAAGTGATTTGACAATCTAGGGAAAGGATGCATTGTTGTGTCTGTTTTGTTCTAGATCTTCCCCATGTAGACTAGGGAAACAATATTTGTACGCATTGATTGAGAATTTCCAATAAAAAAAATTGGCAACCATATTGGGGATTGATTAGATCTATGAATTTTTGTTTTGATTTTTATTACAAGCTCCCAAGAAAATTCATGTTATTCATTTAAGGAATTAAGGTGCGAAATTCATCTTACATCATTCAATTCTTCCTCATCAGGTTAGTATCTACCCTCAACAAATTCATTTTTATCCGGTCATTGCTTAATTTGGAGGTTTTTTCTCTTTTTTGATTCTCTAGATCCATCGATGCACCTGTGTCATTCTTACATAGCACCGACCCCTCTCTGACACATTCTGTTTGTTTTGACAAAGCATTGTCGATGCCTCTTTTCCAAATACAGAAAGCACTGTCGACGTTGTTACACAACGAGCAAAGTGCGTCGACCTCTTAGGGACGCTCTGTTTCAGTCCTTCAAAGTGTGTCATGGTAGGTACTTCACAACTTTTATAGGCTCTTTGTGAAAAATATTTTTTTGTTTGGGTATGTGAATCTGTTGCTTTGGTTGTTGTCAAATATGATAATGTGCATCTAGTCTGAGTACATTTTTGAGTTAAATCTTAAAAAAAATGTCTTACTAAGGGATTCAAAATTTGGTAATTTTTTGTTTTTGAAGTTTAGTCTTAGGTATCATTGTTTGCATTCAAATATCTAATAAGTCTTTTAGATCCATGAAAACAAAAATAAATGTATTTTTCTTATGCTAGAGTAATTTTACTTGTTCTTTGTATTTCCATTCCGAAAATATATCAAAAACGAAAAGGAAAGGTTAGATCTGTTGCTTTGGTTTTGATTAGTTGTTTGAATATGATAGATAAAGTACAGTGATAGTCATTTTTTCACTTTTCAAGTTTGACTGTGGAAATAATATAAATTGAAGCATTAGTAAACTTCTTCTTTTTATGTTAGATATCTCTTTAGGTTAAGCATTAGGAGGTTTTGTGTGTTTGGAGATTCTCGAAGTTTGTAGGATGAATTGTCAAAATTGCATGGTGTTTTCATTGATTCCTTGAAAGGAAATATCTATTCTTTACTATAGATGGAATTCATCGAAAATAGAGTTTCATTTCATTTAGAATATTAGTCTTGCAATTACTACAAACTCCATAAAAGTTCACTAACTGTCAAATATAAAATTGAACGATAGCTTAGGTTAAAATCCTTATAAATTTGATTGATAAGTTAGAATACATGTTGCAGCGTCTAAAAACATAGGATCTTTCATTTCTTATATGCACTCCATCCCGGTGACTGTGTGGTTCTTCCATGTACCAATCGGTATATCGAATGGATTTTCACATACCCTTGAGGTATATCGAAAGGTTCTTCACGTACACGATAGTATATCGGAAGGCCCCTTTCGAACCGTTGTGCATCAAACTGCATTAACATAGATTTGAGATCCCATGTAACTTGAGTATATCGGGAGACCCTTCTAGGAACCTCTACCAACTAAGAAAATAATTATGGTCGTCTTGTTGGAGCAATACATTGAGAACAACACTCGAGGAGATACTACTCACGTACCATCCAGGTAGTCGAGTATTCAGGAAAGGGTACAGCCCCAATCCTCTGTGTTGCATTTTACTGTTGGACCTTGCGATATATCACGAGTTGTGACAACTGGACATGCCTGGTGAGGATCTGACTTTTCAACCCCTCTTATCACCTAATTTTTCTTTTAGCCATAGCTTGCGTAGGAGTTTTGTGTGTGATATTTTTTATTAGAAGACCCTTAAGGTAATTTTTTTTGCCGAAATTCTGGCTGGGATGCTTGTGAGAAGATATCATGAGTTGTAGGGTTTACCATCTGAACATCCCCCCACCAAGGAAGGAAGATAAGTGGAAACTATGGACCAACCGATTACGATCGATCCACGTGTAGAGGGAATTTTGGTTATTGAATACGGGAAAGAGTATTCGTATTTCAAAAATATGTCTACACCTACTTTGGTAGTGGTTCAATATCCTTTTTCACGTGACTCAACCTTTCAATTCACTGCGAAAGGGGATTATGGTGCACGAGATTGGGTATATTCCCAACCATCAGATGATCCCATAGCATCATAATTTAGTCCAGCTTCTCCATTTCAGGAGACTTCCTTAGGACAAACCATTTCTAAGTATGGCACTACTACCTTGTTGTATGTTACACCCCCTGAGATGTAATATTTACCCCGAAAGATGAAATTCTCAGGCCAGTTCAAGATGCTTGCATAGATTAGGGGAGAAAATAAGAAGATGAAGTTTATATACCTTACCTATCCTTTCAGAAATATCTAGTTCTGAATACCATGATCTTGTTTTTTCTCATGGTGTTATTGTTTCAGGAATACCAATTCAAATTCTAGTTTCTTACGATCCATGTCAACCTTCCATCATTTCCCTATCAGTTCAAATTCTCCCACCTATTTCTATCTCTCTCGCAAACTCTACGACTGGGGGGAAATATCTATCTCAAGTTGTTTAAAAAAATAGGAGAGCTACTTCAAATGTTGGGAAGAATGTTTATTTATGGTCACCTATACTTAGTGTATATTCCACACCTAGAAATGTGGTTATCCCTTCTCCCATGGTAGGACCACCGTCAGCGGTACAACCTATGTCTAATCAACCTCCATGGGGTAAACTTACACAGTAATGGTAAATCAAAATTATCAACCAATTTCCTTGGGAAATGTTTATCCTGGGATCCCTTACCCCATAAATATGAACACCTCATGGAGGAAACCAAATTGGGTGAATTTCCCTACACCTTGGGGACCCCCTGCTGGACCACCAAGTGTGCCAACCGGAGGCCCACCTAAAGGTCCACCACCTAGAGTTCCACCATCTGGATTCCCACCTGGAAGTCCATCGTCTGCAGGTCCACCATCCGAAGGTCCACCACCTGGAGGTCCATCATTAAGAGGTCCACTATCTGTAGGTCCACCAGGAGGATCACCTAGAAACCAACCACCACATAACCAACCTGTCATAGGAGGATCATCGTTACATGTTAATCAATCAACATATGGTCCTACTGGTACTTCATCGAATTCTCTAATGGATGGTTCTATCCATTTGATACTTTTTCAAAGAACTCCCATCAAAATTGTTGCTAAATGGTATATATAATTACCTCAGCATTCCTTTTGTGATTTAAACACTCTAGCAATGGCCTTTTTAATGCATTTTTAGTTACCAATTAGATATGAAACATGTACAAAATTGTTAACATCACTTCTCCATACCACTTCCACCGATATATCGAATTGTATACTTGAGTGGAGACAAAAATGTAGGTTGCTTAAGGCTCCCATTCTCGATCAATTACATGTTGATTGGTTTACTAAGTCATTAATTCCACCCATTTCCAAGGATGTTGATATGGTAGGTGATGTTACCAAAGAGCAAGCCATCAGCCATGCTCAGTACCTAGACTTGGTTTATTCTCAGTCAGGCACTTTATATGATTTGATTATGAATTCTCTTCTTCCTAATTTGGACCATTCAAGACCTTTAACGAAAACACCTACCGATGGCATACTCGATTCTTTCCATACACAATCTATGGCCAAATCCATGAAAAACCAAAACCAAACAGCTTCACCCGCTAGTAAGATTTTTGCTAATCCCAATAATGCTTCTACTCCTATTCTTTCTACTGAATTCAATGTAGTTCAATCCTCAGATTCTCTGGGAACGAAGAAGAAAGGAAGAAACAAATCCAAGAAATTTGTGAATCAACGGGAAAATAATAAAACACAAATTGTGCATGTCAAATCAAAATATAAGAGAAAGGTTAAATTTCCCTACCTATTCTGTGGAGGTGATCATTTCTCCAAACAATGTCCTCATCGTGAGGAATTTAGAAAATTTATTAAAAACACTTCCATCCTGATAGTTTTGACTTATCCTTTCCCTATCTGACAATAATTGATTAACCATCAATCCTTGCATGGGTCTTCCTCATCATCCGTTTATGAATTCAAAATGATGTCTAGTGAATCGATTCATATTACGACTATATCTCAGAGCTATGATGCTCCTCCAGAGAAAAAGAGTGATAATGCTCCAGTTGATAAAGCTGCAACCTCCATCTCTCCTCCTACCAATGATATTCAAATTTAAAAACTTGTTCTTGACATAGTCCTCCAGCCACCCAACAGTACCATTCATAAATCAATATTTAATCCTAGTGTAGGTGTTTCCCAATACTACAATGTAGTGGAACATTTGGACCAAGCACTATGTGCTATGTCTACTCTTGAAGTAATCCAAACATGTCCTCCACATAGGAAGAATATATTGTCGATTCTAGGAGCTATGGATCATGAGAATAGTAATTTTAACACTTTTAAATTGGAGGATTTTAAGTCGAGCATTTCCCATCAACTAGATTTTTTATTATCCATGAAAGTTATTTGGAAGAAATTCCATCGTACGATTTTGGATGAGGGTGTCTCAACCTAATTCACATCTTTGTCCTATTGGAGAGCTATAGGTTTACTTGAAATTAATCACTCACCTATGACATTGAAGGAATTTGATGGTCATGGTTTTTAACCCTATGGATTACTATCATCCTTGTTAATATAATTAGGGGGGGAATCAGTGTCCATCCACATCAATGTTTTTGACACTCCTCTAGATTACAATCTCCTCCTAGGTAAGAATTTGTTCTATGTGATGTAGGCAGTCGCATCATCCATGCTTCGTGTGGTCGAATTCCCATTCCAAGGGAAGATTATTACTATTGATCAGTTAGATTTTTGTTCTCTAAACACAAGTTCTAATTCTGCGAACAATGTTCTACTCTTTTCCTCCTCAGCTCTGTAGCTCCAGAAAACTGGAGTAGGCATGCTTAAAGACTCTTCACTTGTGGGATTATTTCCATTAAAAACTCCTCCTCCTCCTTCATAGGTCACGTCTATGAACATGATATTGATGAGCCATGACAACTCGATTAAATAGAAATCAATTCATGATTTGACACATTTGAGTCCTTTTAAAGATATTTACCAGGATATCCAATCCACCTCTGAGGACCCCAACAATAATGATTACCTTGTGGTGGAAACTATTATCTCCCAAAATAAAATAATTTTTTTTTGATAGTATGAAGAATTTAAATGATGCAATTAAGGATATGAAGATCACTAACAGTTTTGAAGACATCTATTTTTATGCAAATTTCACAAAGTTGTGGCTTCGGTGGCTTGGGCGAGGATCAAAACATCTCATTAGCCACCGAAAGACGGAAGATAATTAGAAGGTGGAAGACCCCTTCGGCAGATAGGCGTATTGCTGTAACTTTTTTACACCATCGGAGTGTTTTTAAAAAGCAATCGAAAGTTTTAAAGACTACAGATCGGCAAGATAAAGCTAAAGGTTTCCGCGGTATCGGCGTCGAAACTTTAAAGGACTAACGATCGGCGAGCTAGTTCCCTAGGGAGCCGCAATGGTGGGAAGAAAACTGACTACAGCTTTCGATCGATGACAAGAAACATTCCAATAGCGAGACGATATATGAACACATCGGCGATCGGAGGGGCTAAAGACTAACCGGCGGCAAAATAGTTCACTGCGGAGCCGCAACGTCGGAAAGGCTAAAGACTACAGATCGGTGAGATAAAGCTAAAGAGTTTCCATAGTGTCAGCGTCGAAAGACACTAGTCGTCGGCACAATAGTCCACTAGGATGCAGAAACGGTGGGAAACCAACTGAATACGGTTTCCGCCACAACATAAAATTTCGACAATTGGAGGATCAAGGAACTAATGTTGCGGACTTTTAGTTCACTATGGCACCGCAACTGCGGAGAAAAGATATACTACGGGTTCTGCAATCTGATGAACATTTCGGTGATCAGGAAAGAATCATTCCGATAGCGCATAACAAAAAATCATCGCCGATCAGAATAACTAAAGACTACGTGGCGGAAATTGCAAACACTAATCGTTGGCACAATAGCCCACTAATGAGCCGCAGCGGTGGGAGGAAAAATGACTAAGGCTTCTGATCAATCAATAGATGAAATCTTCGATGGTCGGAAGGACTAAGAACAACATAGCGGCAAAATAGTCCACTAAGGAGCCGCAACTGTGGATAAGAGAATGATTAAAGGCTCCGATGGAAACCCCTACTCACCTCCGACAGCGATAAAAGTAGTTTGGGATTTGAAAACACTAAAGTATTGACGACATATTCAGCTAAGGGGCCAAAAATATGGAAGACAAACAGACAAGGCTTCCGATCAATTGACAGAAAAGCATTTCGATAGCGCAACAAGGAGAAATCATCGGTGATCGGGAAAGCTAAGAACTACAAATCGGTGAATTTAAGACTAAACTCCTTCGCAGTGTCAGCAACACAGGAGACTAAAATTCTGATTCACACATCGTCAATCAACTTTCGGTAGGGTAAATTTTAGTTTGTTTTACCTCTGAAACTGCGACAACGTTAAGATAAAGGTTTCTATGCATTATTTACTATGGCTCCAGGTCGTCGATGTGTTAGTTATAAAGAACGTCGATGCGCTGAGATTAGGAGCACAGATTGGATAAAAGAAGAATCCATCGCAATGCTGGTGATCTAAGGAGCGCTGACACTGCAGCAACAAAGAGACTTGGGGCGCCGATAGAACAGAGGAAAAAGCCTTCGATCAGCAACCACAGTGGTAAACAGTGGAAAAATAGATACTTGGAGCGCCAAATCTACGACGACAAGATAAAGAAAAATCCAGCAGATTAAATGAAGAAAATCACTTTAGTAAATGTAGAGACACTGGCTGTTGGTGGTAATTTCACAGCAAACCAACAGTGGTGGTTATTATCTACCACTTCAATCATTAAAAGATCTCCCAGTGAACTAGATCTTTGCATTAGATAAACAAACAGTTAGCAAGGGTTTGAAGCCCTAATATGGAAAAACTATTACTTTCAATTATTTTTGATGTAAACTGATCGGATTTTCAGGATCTGTAATTTTTGTAACAGGCTATAAAGCCCATGATTTTTTGATTAATAAGGGTTCAACTCTGGGGATTTGTAAGCCCATCCTATTAGCAAGCATCTCCTCTAGTTTATTCATAATACGAGCTATTTTGTTGTGATTTGTTCAGCCATCTTCTTTATCATTACTGTACTTAAGCCTGAATGTGCATTTAGGTGATTTCAAGTTGATTAAAAGCCAATAGCTGTCATCTTATTGGTAAGTTTATGCGATTTGATTGATAAGTACCATCCTTGTCAGGTTTTAGCCATTTGTATGCATGTGTTATGCGTGTAAGTCTGCTAGCTTGGTGAGTTCTCCATTCCTGCACCTTTTTGTCAAACTACTGAACATGTTGTAACTAAAAGCCTTGTGATTGAGTGAGCCTCATGCATGTCTTGAGAGTGGGAGGTTATTTAGGTTATCTGGCTTGATCCATATCAAAAACCCAAAAAATAGTTTAAGTTACCAGGCACCCTCGAGCAACAACCTAGAGGAGTTTCCTGGAGAGATAACAAAGTGGCACCATTGTCAGGGAGAGGAGATTGAAGCTCAGCTTCCCTGGGAGACGACATAGATCCATGCTTTAATGATAAACAAGGCTTGGAAATTATTACGGTTGTAATCATCTATCTGGTGACTCCATTGATAAAAGGTGGCTTCAAGAATACCAAGTACCAGAGCAAACCCAAAGGGGCCACCAGCAACACCCATTTCAGATCCAGAAGAAATCTTGAGGAAAGCTAGGGCTTTCCTAAGACAGACCAGCGGTGCTGCACAGAACGCTACATGAAGTATTTCAAGAAATATTTATGTTGTTATTTCTTCTGCTGAAACTCTTAATTCCTAGAAATTTTTTATATCAGAAAAATCTAGGGCTTGGGCATCTTCAAGCACTACTGCTTGTGAAGATCCAATCCCCGGTGACTCCACTGGGATAAGTATACCACCACCTTCTCGGAAAATATTTTCATCAGTGCCGCCTTCCATAACCCTATCCATACCCATTTCCAATATGGCTTCCCCTCAAATGACCAAGATGGAAAGGATCCTAGTAGCTAGGTATGCACCCCTTGCTTTGCCAAGTCCTCTCGTACCCATGCCTACCGGGGATTACCTCAAGTATATGCCTAAGTTTATAGGGGAAGCGGATTTCACTACTGAAGAACATCTAGAGGCTTTTTACAGTTATGCTGAAAATATAAATATAGAACAAGAAGATGTATGGACCAAAGTCTTTGTGCAAAGCCTAGATGGCTAGGATAGAAAGTAGTTTAAGGAACTGCCTGTTGGGTAAGTGGTAGGCATAGAGGCCATAGATGACATTTTCCAAAAACATTGGGGATAAAGGAGAGACCACCTCTACTATATCACATAATCCAGCAACCTGAGAAGAGAAAACGGTAAGTTTGTCTCCAATTTTACCAAAAGATTCAACAACATGTACAACAAGATCCCCACTGAGATTAATCCCACCGGTGCCTCAGCTATAATAACTTATGCAAATTTCTTTGACTCTGACTTCTTCCTACTTCTCAGAGAAAGGAGGTATGCCTCCTTATCAATCATGCAGGATGCTACCCTAGAGGTAGAGTCGAACATTCTGGCATCTCAGAAGGTCAAAGGGAAGGTAGATAGGAGAAAGCAGCCAGCAGACTATGGTGGGTCTTCTGCATCAGATAACAAGATTGAAAAAATGACCAAACTCTTGGATAACCTGACGGCTGAAATGTCAAAACTAAAGGAACAAGGACATATGTCGGTGAGGGGTAAGGGGCCAAGTGACTTTGCTCCTCAAAACCTAAATTTTGTTCCATATAGAAGAGGAAACCCCCCTTTTCAGACTCTCAGAAGGGAGAGAAATCAAGGGGAATACCAGAGGATAAGATCTCCATTTTAGAACGTTGTATTAGAAGAAGAGCCAGAATTCATTGAATATGAAGGAGAAGCTGAAGACAATATCCACGGAATGGAGGATGAGGTGGACTATTCTTTTATGACCCAGGAAGAATATGAAGAATCCCTGATTGATGAGTAGATCGTTGAAGAGGTTGTCTATCGGGATGATAGTCAGGAAGGTTACCAACTGAGGTCTAGGTTGGTTGCTCCCCTCAAGAAAAATGTTGTACCTATCAAGCAGTCTGCTGCACCTACTAGAAAGGTTGTTGTTTTACCAAAGAAAGTGGTTGTTTCATCCAAAGCATTACATAAACCAGCACCTCCAACCACACCTGATCAAGTCCAACTCAAACCAACAACTCATGAGGTAAGGTTTCCAGACAAGCTCCATTATTCTTTCAACCTTGAGTCTGAAATTCAAAAATTGAAAATCCCTTTCCCTTTAATTGAGTTGATGAAGAATGATGCATTTAAAACCTCTATTCTGAATTCCCTTCATCCCAAGGTGCACGTTGACATTGAATTTGTAAACCTGCAAGATGACAAGCCTATTGTAACCCTGGGCCCTCTGATTGAAGACCTAAAGGACTCCTACCCACCATTCTATATATCCTTGAACATCCATGATAAAATCCTCCATAACTGTCTGCTGGATTCAGGAGCCTCTCACAACCTAATGCCAAAAGCTGTGATGGATGAGATCAGCCTCAACATTACCAAGCCCTACCATGGTTTATTCTCTTTTGACTCCAGCAAAGTAAAATGCTTGGGCCTCATCAAAGATATTGCTGTAAACTTAACCCAGCTTCCTTCAAAAAGTGTAATGATGGACATCATAGTGGCTGGTATTCCCCCAAAATTTGGCCTCTTGTTGTCCCGGTCGTGGAGCAAAATATTAGGCGGCACTCTTTAGATGGATCTCACATATGCTACCATTCCCATGTTTGGAGGGGAAACTAAATGGCTATACAGAGAAAATCAGCTAGCATATATTATAAGCAAAGAGAGTCGCTCAGTGAATCACCCAATTTACGTCGTGGACACCGATTTTGGATCCTGTATTTTTCAAATTGATGATAATCAGAAAACATCGGTCAGATCATTGAGCCCACCCATCCGCGGCCAGAAGAAATCACAAAAGTGATCTGGACCATGTACTTCGATGGAGCTAGCGCCCAAAACTCAGCTGGTGCGGGTATAGTCTTGATCTCCCCATCAAAGGAGAAAATTCACCTATGTTACAAGCTCGATTTCAAAACCACCAACAACGTAGAAAAGTATGAAGCCTTGCTACTGGGATTTAAAACGGGCAAGGAGATGGGGGTCATGTGCGTGAATATTTTTGGGGAAGCAGACCTCATCATACAATAGGTAAACAACACTTTTCAAACGAAAAATATCAGATTGAAGGACTACAAGGACAAGGTATGGAAACTCAGAGACTCATTTATGTTTTTTGAACTATCATATATTCCTTGGGATTTGAATCACCTGGTTGATTCCCTAGCCATCTCCGTAAGTCTTTTTGTTCCTCCCTTGCCCCCTAAGCTCAGCTATGATGTTCAGGTCAAGTACAAATGTAAAATTTTGGAGGGTGTTTGAAAATGATGGGGAGCTTAGTAAATTCCTTTAGTTAGTGGATGAATTCATTGACATACACATAGAACAGGAAAACCTTAACCTGGAGGAATCCAAGCAGCTCAAGTTAAAAGATAAAGTGACTAAGCACAATATTGTCCAATTTCCTAGCAACTACATACCCCGAGGTCTAGTACTGTTAGAAGAATTGTTTAATCACAATGACATCCCTTTCAATCCAGCCAAAAGGGAGGTAGATCCTGTTGTCCAAGAGCTAAACATAGGCAGCCAAAGCCATCCAAAACTGATAAATCTATCCATTGGGCTGACTGCTGAACAGAAGTCTGAATATTGCAGCTTGATAAAAGAGTTTGCCAATGTCTTTGCATGGGAGTATAGTGACCTAAAAATGTATGACACCAACATCATCCAGCACAGAATTCCTTTGGAGAAGGACACCATTCCTTTCAAACAGAAGCTGAGACCCATCAGCCCCCTTCTATTACCAGTGATTGAGAAAGAGATCCACAAGCTCCTCAAAGCCAATATCATAATCCCCATCATATATTCCAAGTGGATTGCAAATCTAGTAGTGGTGAGAAAGAAAAATGGAGAAATTAGGTTGTGTGTGGCTTTTAGAAACCTGAACAAGTGTTCCAAAAAAGACAACTATCCACTGCCCAAGATGGAACATCTGCTGCAGAGAGTATCGGGGACCAGGGTCATGTCCTTCCTTGATGGTTTCTCTGGATACAACCAAGTTGCTGTGCACCCAGATGACCAAGAGAAGACTGCCTTTACCACTCCCTGGGGCACCTTCATGTATGCTAAAATGCCATTTGGGCTAATGAATATTGGGGCTACTTTTCAGAGAGCTATGGATCTAGATTTTGTAGGAATAAAAGATAAATATGTGCTGATATATTTGGATGACTTAACAGTTTACTCTCATAGCCATCATGATCACTTGCAGCATTTAAGGAAGGTATTTCTGAAATGCAGAAGGTACAGAATATCACTGAACCCCAAGAAGCCCCAGTTTGCACTCAATGAAGGAAAGCTCCTAGGCCACATAGTCTTAGCTGAAGGTGTAAAGATCAATCTGGTAAGAGTGGGGGCAATTCAGCAGCTGTCACTACCAAGGTTGAAAAGAGACATTCAGTCCTTTTTAGGCAAGATAAACTTTGTCAGAAGGTTTATTCCAAATTTCTCCAAGTTGGTAAAGCACATAACAGCCATGTTAAAAAGGATGCAGAAATCAAGTGGACCGACAAGGAAAGAGATTCTTTTGAAGATATTAAGAAATCCATCATGGAGGCCCCAACCCTGATTAGTCCCGACTACACCAAGGGTTTTTATATTTTCTCTTTTGCATCTTATGACACAGTGGCAGCTATACTATTACAAAAGAATGATGAAGGTCTTGACCATCCAATTGCTTTCTTCAACAAAACCATGAGAGATGTTGAGATGAAGTATGACCCAATTGAGAAGTAGGCTTATGCTCTCATAAAATCTTTGAAGAACTTCAGAATCTACATTCTCCATGCAAAGGTCATTGCATATTTCCCTTCAGCTACACTGAAGGATGTTTTGACTCAGCCTGACATTGATGGGAAGAGAGCTAAGTGGATTGCCAAACTCATTGAGTTTGATGTAGAGGTGAAACCCACCAAGCTGGTAAAGGGATTAGGCCTGGCCAAACTCATGGCCAAAGAAAACTATGAGCTGATGGGAATAAATTTCACATGTGTCGGATCAGGAAAGGTGCAGACTATGGTAGTAGCTGAAACAGAAGTAAACCAAGATCAGAATGACAGTCCACCAGTAGCTGAGAACATATCTTCCTATGAGTGGTACTCAGGTATCATTAAATTTTTGCTTAAATTAGAAGTTTCTTTGATCTCACTTCTAACCAAGAACAAGCTCTTAAGTTGAAATCTTTTAAGTTTTGCATAATTGACAATTTGTTGTATTGGAAGGATCATTCTGGAATTTTGTTAAGATGACTAGATAAAGAGGAAGCAGAGCAGGTCATGCATCACTTTCATTCCAGTACATGTGGAGGCCACCACTACTGGAAAACCACAACCCACAAGATCTTAAAAGCATGATACTATTGGCCAGCCCTCTTTGCTGATGTATGCACTTTTGTAAGGGCCTGTGACCAATGTCAAAGATTTGTAGGAAAGTAGCAGCTCAAATCCTTACCCCTTAGGCCTGTTACAGTGAATGGCCCTTTCCAGCAATGGGGTCTAGATTTCATAGGTGAAATAAATCCATCTTTCAGTGGACAGCATAAATGGATCTTAGTAGCCACTGACTACTTTACCAAATGGATAGAAGCAATACCCACTAGAAATGCCACTCATCAAGTCATCATGAGATTCTTATATGAGAACATCTTCAGTAGGTTTGGTTTCTCGGTAAGGTTAGTAACTGATAATGCACAAGCCTTTAAAGCTAGGGCATTGGTTAAATTGTGTGAATCAATGGGAATTCAACTAGTGCACTCCACATCCTATTACCCACAAGGCAATGGTCTAGCTGAGTCATCCAACAAAAGCTTAGTCCGGATCATTAGGAAATCGCTAGAGACAAATCAGAAAATATGGGATTCAAAGCTTAAGTTTGCCTTATGGGCTGAAAGGGTGATAGATAAAAGATCCATAGGGACCTCTCCATTCAAGTTAGTCTATGGCACTGAGGCCATCTTCCCTATCCAGCTCTCCCTTCCAGTGGAAAAGTTCTTTCAGGAAGAGGAAGATGAACCAAATGATATGATGAGAAGGATGATGGATTTGGTGGAGTTACAGTAGATCAGGGAGCAAGTTGTAGAAAAATAGAGGCTTATCAGCAGAGGATAAAGGGAATATTTGACAAAAGAGCAAAGACAGCCAACTTCTAGGTCGGAGATTGGGTCCTCAAATGGGATGTCGTCAGACAGGACAAGGGGAAACATGGAAAATTTGACTCTTTATGGATTGGCCCTTTTTTTATAGACCAGGTATATTAAAATAACACCTTCAAATTGTTGAATCTGGAAGGTGAAGAGGTATTCGATGGCCCGGTGAATGGGCGATTCCTAAAACTCTATTTTATTTGAGGCTATGGGGCCTTGTGATTGTAAATTAGTAGATAGTAGGTTGTTTTGCTTTCAAAATAAGACTCCATGCCCAATGGAACAATAAAGAATAGTGTTAAGTTGCTTAGTTGCTTTTAGGGAAAGGCATTTTGGTCTGGGGTTCTTGGGACCTCACAGGGAGGTTCCCATCCCCAATCAGGAGGCAGATGTTATCTCCCAAAATAAAATAAATTTATTTTTGATAATATGAAGAATTTAAATGATGCAATGAAAGATATTAAGATCACTAACAGTTTTGAAGACCTCTATTTTTATGCAAATTTCAGAAAGTTGTGGCTTCGGTGGCTTGGGCGAGGATCAAAACATCTCATTTGCCACTGAAAGATGGAAGATAATTAGTAGGTGGAATACCCCTTCAGCAGATAGGTGTATTGCTGTAACTTTTTTAAACCATCGGAGCGTTTTAAAATAGCAATCAGAAATTTTAAAGACTACAGATCGGTGAGATAAAGCTAAAGGTTTCTGTGGTATCGGCGTCGAAACTTTAAAGAACTAACGATTGGCGAGCTAGTCCCCTAGGGAGCCGCAACACCGGGAATCAAAATGACTACAGCTTCTGATCGATGACAAGAAACATTCTGATAGCGCGACGATAGATGAACACATCGGCGATCGAAGGGGCTAAAGACTAACGGGCGGCGAAATCGTTCACTGCGGAGCCGCAACGTTAGAAAGGCTAAAGACTACAGATCAGCGAGATAAAGCTTAAGAGTTTCCACAGTGTCGATGTCAAAAGACACTAGTCATCGACACAATAGTCCACTAGGGTGATGAAACAGCGGGAAACCAACTGAATACGGGCTCCGCCACAACATAAAGTTTCGGCGATCGGAGGATCAAGGGACTAACGTTGCGGAGTTTTAGTTCACTGCGGTGCTGCAACTATTGAGGAAATATAGGCTACAAGTTCCATGATGTGATGAACATTTCGGCGATTGGGCAAAAATCATTCCGATAGCGTATAACAAAAATCATCACCGATCAGAATAACTAAAGACTACGCAGCGGAAATTGTAAACACTAATCATCGGCACATTAGCCCACTAATGAGCTGCAACGGCAGCAGGAAAATTGACTAAGGCTTTCGATCAATCAATAGATGAACTCTTCAGCGGTCGAAAGGACTAAGAACAACGTAGTGGCAAAATAGTCCACTAAGGAGTTGCAACTGCGTATAAGAGAATGATTAAAGGATCCGATGGAAACCGATACTCACCTCCGACAGCGATGAAAGTAGTTTGGGATTTGAAAACACTAAGGTATCAGGGAGATAGTCAACTAAGGGGCCAAAACTGCAGAAGAAAAATAGACAAGGCTTCAGATCAATTGACAGAAAATCATTTCGATAGTGCAACAAGGAGAAATCATTGGCAATCGAGAAAGCTGAGAACTATAGATCGGTGAATTTAAGACTAAACTCCTCCGCAGTGTCGGCAGCACAGGAGACTAAAGTTCCAATTCACACATCGTCAATCAACTTCCGGCAGGGTTAAATTTAGTTCGTTTTACCGCTGAAACTATGGCAACGTTAAGATAAAGGTTTCGATGCATTATTTACTACAGCTCCCGATCGTCGATGTGCTGATATTAGGAGCGCAGATTGGATAAAAGAAGAAGTCGTCACAACGCTGGTGATCTAAGGAGCGCCGACACTGTGGCAACAAAGAGACTTGGGGCACTGATATAACAGAGGAAAAATCCTTCGATCAGCGACCATGGCGGTAAACAACGGAAAAATAGAGACTTAGAGCTCCGAATCTGCGGTGACAAGATAAAGAAAAAAAGCGGATTAAATGAGGAAAATCACTTCAGTAAACGCAAAGACACTGGCTGTTGGCTGTAATTTCATAGCAAACTAGCAGTGGTGGTTATCAGCTACCACTTCAGTCATTAAAAGATCGCCCAGTGAACTAGATCTTTACATTAGATAAACAAACAGTTAGCAAGGGTTTGAAGCCCTAATCTAGAAAAACTATTACTTTCAATTATTTTTTATGTAAACAGATCGGATTTTCAGGATCTGTAACTTTTTTAAGAGACTATAAATCCCATGATTTTTTTATTAATAAGGGTTTGACTCTGGGGATTTATAAGCCCATCCTATCAGCAAGCGTCTCATCTAGTTTATTCATAATATGAGCTCTTTTGTTGTTATTTGTTCAGCCATCTTCTTTATCATTACTGTACTTAAGCATGAATGTGCATTTAGGTGATTTCAAGTTGATTAAAAGCCAATAGTTGTCATCCTATTGGTAATTTTATGCGATTTGATTGATAAGTACCATCCTTGTCAAGTTTTATCCATTTGTATGCATGTGTTATGTGTGTAAGTCTGCTAGCTTGGTGAGTTCTCCATTCCTGCACCTTTTTGTCAAACTACTGAACAAGTTGTAACTAAAAGCCTTATGATTAAGTGAGCCTCATGCGTGTCTTGAGAGTGGGAGGTTATATAGGTTATCTGGCTTGATCCATATAAAAAACCCAAAAAATAGTTTAAGTTACCAGGCATCCTCGAGCAACAACCTAGAGGAGTTTCCTGGAGAGATAACAGAAACAGACCCTTATCATCTACCATATTGGTTAGATCCCCCCCCCAATATCTAGATTTGTTTTTGTACCCTCTTCCATCGGATGAATCCATTACAGAATTTATGTCTTTAGATGAGATGCATTGGAAATATCATCACCGTCGATCATATTTCCTTCCCCATTACCAATTGGTAGAAGATAATTTTGAGTCGTTGGTTTCATTTGGTATCGTAATTTCTCCTCAATCACATGTACTCATCCATAATGTTGAGTCTGAAGGTAATTTGAGTAATATTACTAAGACCATACGGATCAACATATCAATGAAACCTGGAGTTGTTGAACACATTCACTTGGGCCAAAATTGTTATTCCCCATAAGTTGAAACTTGCACAACCCTTTTCATAGAAATTAGATATGTTTTCGCTTGGACATACGAACATATGCCAAGGATTGATCCTTTGATCAACGTTCACCAAATAAGGACATAACCTGACACCAAGCTGATCCATTAGAAACTACATCAAGTATATCCATGAAAAGTAGCAGCCATTCAGAATAAGTCAAAAAACATCTTAGGGTTGGGTTCATTTACCATGTTCCGCTGACGAAATGGATTTCTAATATTGTTCTTGTGACAAAAAATGGGGTACAATTAGGGTTTGTATTGATTTCAGAGACCTTAATATGGCTTGTCCAAATAATAATTTCCTACTATGTATATCGATCAAATCATCGATAACTGTGCTGGAAGTGCCATCTTTTCATTTATGATGGTTTTTCTAGCTACAATCAGATAGAGATATTCCCTTTCGATCATCACAAGATGACTTTAATTTTCCCATGGGGGACCTTTGCCTACAATATTTTTCATTTTGGTCTTAAAAATGTTAGCGCTACCTTTCAACGCGCCATGTATAATGCTTTCCATGACATTAAACATATTGTGAAACCATACCTCGATGATATACTTGCTCATTCACGAGATCAAGCACATCATGTTGACCATATGAGAGTCATTTTTCTTAGATGTCACCATTACAACATTTGGTTAAATCCACACAACTTTGTTTATTGTGTTGAAATGGTACGATTGCTTGGATTCATTGTTTCCAAGGATGGCATATGTGTAGACCCTCTAAATATTGTAGCAATTTTATCCCTACCAACATAAAGAAACTTTAAATTTTGCAAGGAAAGGAAAAATTTTGCGTCATTTTGTATACAAATATGCCAAAAAAACACATGGTTTTATGTGTTTGCTTAAAAAGGACACACCTTTTTTTTGGGATGATCTTGCACAATATGCATTTGACACTCTCAAACATTTAACTACACACGCAACCACCCGGTTATACTAAGGATTATTCCTTTTATGTGGTTGCATCTCTAACTACCATCAGCATGGTTCTAGTTCAAACTAATGATAATGACCAAGAAAATGTGATTTATTACCTAAGAGTCTTCTTGACTCTTAAACATGTTATTTGCATGTTGAGAAGTTATCTCTAGCTACGATCATCATAGTCCAGAAGTTTTGTCATTACATTATGCTTTGCACAACTACTCTATATGTCGATTCTAACCCCATGTATTACATATTGACTCCTCAAGTACTTGGGAGAAAATATTCTAGTTGGATTGTCATTATCTAGTATTTCGAAATAGAAATTGCAAAATCTAGTTCAAATAAGTCTCTATTATTCACGGAACTAATGTGTGGTCTTCGTTGTATTACTGAGGAAATGCATCCCTTTGATTCATTTCCTGATAAATATGTGTTCCTAATTAGTACGTATGATCCTTGGTATGTCTATTTGATTTTATATATCCAAACTCAATGCTTACAGTCGAATGCAACCCGAAACGAACGTCGTCATATTCGTCATCACGCCAAGTACTATCTTATCGTCAATGATACATTGTACCACTACGGCTTTCATTAACTCATGAGGAGGTTGAAATGGTGTTGAATGACTGTCAATCTGGAGATTTTGGTGGTCATATTTCTGGGATGGCTACTTCCCAGAAAATCCTACGCGCTGGGTATTTTTGGCCCTTAATATTCAAAGATTGCATAGAAGCCATAAAAAAAATTCCCACTTTGCCAGCTTCTCCAATAAAAAAAAGTGCATCCACCTATCCTTGCTACCTCCTATCATTGTTGTAGGTCTTTTTGTGAAATCAGGCATTGATTCCATGCATTGTAAATCTAACTTAGTCGAGGTGCATGGTTACATTATTGTAGCCATTGATTATTTTACAAAATGGGTTGACGTTATGCCTACATACATTGAAGGCAGTAAAACAGCTACCCTCTTTCTCTTTAACCACATTATCGCTAGGTTTGGAGTCCCACAATCCATCATGACTGATCACAGTTTGCATTTTCAAAACTAGATGATGTCAAAAATAAGTGCCAAATTGGGTTTTTTCCATGGCAGCTCCACACCCTACTACCCACAAGCCAATGGTCAAGTTGAATTTATCAACAAGGTATTAAAAACTATGCTTCAACGAATGGTAAGACAGGCTAAGTCTAGTTGGCACTTATAATTATGTTCTGCATTATGGTCTTATAGGACCATCGGTTTTACACCATTTCAACTTGTGTGCGGGATGGAGGTTAATCTTCCTATAAAGTGTGAAATCCCTTCTCCAAATCTTGTTGTAGAATTGCTACCTAATACACGATGGAGGAATATCGTTTCTTGTATTTGAACAAACTAGATGAAACTCATTGAGATGCTACCTTAGATAATGAGGTACACAAGTGATGAATCAAATATAAATACAAACGATCTGTTCAACCCCTCATCTTTAGTGAAGGTGATTTGTTCCTTACATATGACCAAAAACACCACAAGTTGGGAGGCGGAAAATTATAATCCATGTTGCATGGGCCCTATGTTGTGAATCACGTTTTAGAGAAAGGAGCCTATGAACTGATAGATCATGATGGGATACCCTTGGGTGAGCCCCAAAATGGGATTTACCTTAAAAGGTACTATGCCTAGTAAATATAGCATAGATACCTTGTAAATATTGTTAATAGAGTGTGTTGTGTCTAGTTTGGTTTTTTGTTTTGTTATGAATGTAGGATTTGTCTTAGGTAAGTATGCTTATATAGTGTTATGCTTGAATGAAAAGATGACCACCAATTCAAGACTCGTGCATGGTGCTAGTCGACATACCTTGATCCTCATATCAGCGGCTTGGGTACTTTATTGCCCTACCAGTGATTTGGTGATTTCAGGAGGAACTTGTTTAGGTCCTACTATGAACAATCTTGCATAGTATCATGCAGTGATTAGGTTATTAACTAAATCTTTATCAAACAATGTGAGTTATATTAAGGTCTATCTAGATTCTGAGTTAGTTGTTTCTCATTTAAACTGGACTTATACCATTTGTAACCTCTTACTTATCTATATGTTCCAAATATTTTGAATTCTTGAGAGGTATTTTCAGTTCGTTTTGTATTGACATATCCCAGTACAATTGAATATAATAGTTGATTCATTAGCTAATTAGGTTTTCTACTGGTACTTAACTCATATTTAAAGTTCATTTGACTGATTGATCACATGTATAAAGACCATAAAAAACATAATAAGTAGCCATTCATGTACAAATGCATCCCATAAACACACATTTCTAGAAAAAGTTGTTTTTTATATATAAATACAATTGATACTAAGAAAAAACATCTAAAGCCATAATATTTCAATGTACCAAAATATGAAACTATGAGTTTTTAGTACATCAATATGGTCAAAATCTGAAGCATTGAATATTTCAGCATAATACTACAAATCAGAGTGATTCTAGGCTAATCTACGTGCTCATGAAAACACATCACGACATGATATACTCTACGGAGCAATCTCCTGAAATGGAATGAAACTTGTGTGGCGTGGCATTGATAACATCGTGGTAGATATTCAATCGACATATTTTGAACCCCAACAGTCAGCCTCTACAGGTTCTCTTTGATTTCCTGCATTTATTCTTCTTACTCTATGTTCCAGATGGAAATCTCCCACACCACCCCTCACATATTAATGGGTGATTCTCATGTTTTTCGTGATGGATCGATATCTAGAATGTAAAATACAATGTCTTGGTACCAACAAAATAACAAAATAACGAATTATACTAGAAAATGAAAAACACAATGGCATCTTTCTTACCTGGATCATCCCACTGATCATCCTTAGGTAAAGGTGTAGCTCACATGAGTGAGAAATAAGTAGCACGTGAGTGAGAAAGAAGTAGCTCACACATGTGAGAGAGAGAACAGTTGTCGAAGATCATCTTTGTGTCTTTGGGTTTTTCTTTTGCATTTCGTGCTCATTCTATCTCCGAGGAAGTTGCAGGGTTTTCTCCTTTATGGTTTCCCCGAGGAAAAATATTTGTGTCTCTTGTCTCTTGTGATTATTGTTGTGCATGTTATTCTTTTATATAAGATCCTATATCATATTGATCAAATGATAAAAATCTAACATGGTATCAGAGCCTCTCTGAAAGAAGGCACTTTGCAGTCGCGGGAACTAGGGCTTCCTAGTTGAAGGTGTTCTCTCCACGGATCATCAAGCAACGAGGGATAGGATAATATACCTCACTGGGGTGCATCTATTGGTGGTATTAGTTTATGAATCAGAGAAGTTTCATTTCACAACTGAAATACAACTCCAATGGCAGCAAATGGAAAATAGTGTTTCATGCTTGAAAACCCTAAAATATTGAAACTAGTAGTTTTGGTACATTCGCTATATATACAGATTGGAGACAGACTAGAAGCCTAAAGTTTGACAATCCAAAGATAAATTTGTACTTTGCACTTTGTAAAACATTCAGCCTCATATTCGCTATACTTCAGGAGATATGGTTCCTCCAAGTCAAGGTTCTAGCCTCTCCCAGAATACAGTCATAAACATGTGACCTAGGGAGAATTGTTATATCTATAGCTAAGAATTCCCAAATTAAATTTCTAAAAATGTTCTAGATAGGGCATGGAATATAATTTCTATGGTATAACTTTCAGACCCTGAAAGTGAAGCAGTGACACATGTCAGTCCGTACAAGTTCGATATTCTGAACAGTCCTGAAATAAGTCACCTTGGGAAAACGTGCATAAGTCCCAATTGGTAAAACCAATTCTCCTCTAACCTACGGTGTAATAAATAGGACATACAAGGATACCACATTGCAAAGTTTTAGACACATATGAGCATTAATTTTGGAGAGACCGCAGAAACAATATCAAGAATATCTGCAGAAGAAATTGGAAAACTAGGGCTTCCTGTTCCAGGATCTTCCCTCCATTGTTTTCAGAAAAGGAGTACATTGAACATATCACCTTGAAGAGGCCCATATTTATATCCTATTAGAATTTTGAAATTCCAAGTTTTGAAAATTTGGGTTTCTATGACAAACCCTAGATCAGCCAACTCTAGAACCAGGACGGGCACCTCAAATCGATAAGATCTAAATTTTTTCTATTAATATCTGAGGTTCTCATTTCAAAATGACTAATCACACCAGCTTGATCACAAGCTTGGTGAAGTTGACAACTTTCGAGTATGGAAGTATAGGACCTCTGTGATCCTTGAAGAAATTGACTTGGATTATTATTTCAGTAAGAAAGATCTAGGAGCTAGAGGAAGATGAGGCTAATCCTAGAGCCAAGAGAATCATTGCAGCTTCTATTAAAGATCATCTCATCCCTCATGTGTCATCCTTGAAGACACCAAAAGGAAGTGTTAGATGTTATGACGAAGCAATCAAAGAAGAATAATATATTGTTATAACCACCTCAAATGGCCTCCCAGGATCATGGGCTTCATTCATTAGAGGAATGTGTGCCAGAAAGAAGTGATTACCTTCAACAGACTCTGGGAAGAGTGCACACAAGAAGAAGCTTGACTCATAATAAGAGAAACTAAAGATCAAGCTCTCAAGAAGATTTCTCAAGTGATGAGGAATATGAAGGACTCAATTCTTGAAGAACCTCTTATCCACCTTAGCATTTGGATAAGAGATGATGATGTCATGAATTAATAAGGTGATGAAGCTGAAGGCTCGAAAAGGAGTCTACCCACGAAACAAATAAAGATAAGTATTTGAATTGTCTTTTCTAATATATCCAGTTGTTCATATAACATTGTTTAGTTGTGAAATGTATTATGCATGATAGAATGTCTACATTAATGAACAATATACTACTAATATGCATGTTATGGGTAAGTAGCCTATAGTGCTATACAACACTCCATTACTACTTATCTAGGATGAAACCTCTTTGATGACATATTGGGATTATTGCACAATCTCAATAATGTTATGGTAGAGATGGAAGGCATCTAGGAAGTTTATGTGTATACTAGATATGGATGAATGTTGTATTAGCTAAAATAGTTGCATGATTATATCTTTATGCATAAGAATTTTCCATTGTGAATATGCCTTATGAAATGTTTCTAACCATTTGACTTGTAGGAAAGATTGCGTACAATCACCTATAAGAAAATAAAGATGAGACTTGTTCCAAAGAACAAGTGACGATAGTTCAAGATTCACTCCAATAATCATACATAAAGATGAACCTGAAGCTCCCATACTGAAAGAAAGAGCTTTAGAAGAATCTAAAGAGAACGGTATATGAAGAATAATCCAAGATGAAGAATAGTATGACGAGACTTCCAAACAAAGCAAGAGGCCTCAGACACACTCTAGCTATGCGACACTGTTGAGTGACATCATTGATGTAGAGGCTTCCATCTATGAAGAAGTAGCCAAGCAGAAAGGGAAGGAAAACACCAGTTCAAGATGAATGATGTCTAGGATGCGATATCATATGGATCTACAAGATCCAGTATGCAATAGATGTAAACATCATGGGATACAAGGAAATATTCGTAGCACGAGGAATCTCATAGAAAGAAGGAATAGACCACGAAGAGACATTTGCAACCATTGCTAGTTGAGACACATGACAGGAAGACTCATGTATGCAAATTAAGAAGGCCTTGTACAAGCTCAGAAGGAACCCATGGGATAACACATACATGAGGATCTTGAAGATCACCTAGAGTGATGAATATATTAACCTTTTCTACAAGGTTGAAAGTCTATAAAGGATTACAAGCTCACATATGGGTGCGAGAAGAAGGTTCAAGATAGAGGATATTGGTATCCAGTAACCCTAGATGGATACATAGAATATTAGTAGCAAAGGAAGCTACTTGTCACTCCAGTACAGAATGTTTCAATACATAGAGTACGAAAGGAAGAGGGAGAATGATGCTCCGCTTTAGAGGGAGTGACTGCAGAAGATCCTAAGGTTCGACATGGTATGATAGGATGGACAAAATATTGATGGCTCTAGGATTTACTAAGAGTAAAGAAAACTCCAACGTTCACTCCAAGGTTGAAGGCGGAAGACCAGTAATGCTCATGTTATATGTCGATGACCTATTCCTGACAGGAAAAGAGGAACTCATTAAAGATGCAAGAAGGAGACTTACTGTCAAGTTTGAGTTAAAGTACTTGGCTATGATGCACTACTTACTAGGCATGGAGGTGTGGAAGAGTGCGGATGGAATCTCTCTTGGACAAGGGAAGTACGTAGTAGGATATCCTGAAGAGGTTCAGAATGATGGATTGCAAGGCCATGGCCACACCTATGGCATCGAACCTAAAGCTATTGAGTGATTCTTCAATAGAGACGGTTGATGCCATGATGTATCATCAATTGATGTGTTCATTGATGTGCCTGATGAATACAAGACCAAACATATGCTTTATTATGAATGACCTGAGCTTGTTCTTAATGGATCCAAGACATGCTCACCTAGTTGCAAAGCATGTAGTGAGGTACCTAAAGGGTACAGTTGAGTATGGGCTCAAGTATGATACGAATCAGAATACTAACCTACATGGTTATGTTGATTCAGATTGGTAGCACCACTAAGAACAAGAGCACCCTAGGTGTCTTCTTTAGTTTGAGATCCAGTATGGGCTACTGGTTTGGCAGGATGCAGTCCTACATGGCACTGATTATAGCGAAGGAAAAATACGTTGCCACTTGCTCGACTATTTGGGAGGTATTATGTTTATTTTGAAAGCTATTATTTGATTTGATTGATCTGAATTGCATTTTTGTATGATGCAGAGAGGATCAGTGAAGCTCTAGTTTGTGATCCAGATCAAGATCTCTTGAAAGAGGGAGTTCTAGCATAGTCAGTGAGATAGGTTGTCTGAGCATAAAATATTGGCAAAGCTCATAAGTTGCTTAGATTTAATCAGTCTTGTAGGTTGTCATCGGATTTAATCAGTCCTTGCGAAGCTCAGAGGTTATTCTTGTATGTAATCAGCCCTGGTGTGATTCTATGCTAGAAATGGCCAAAGTGAAGTTTGAGTTCTTCAGGGAGAATCTTGGTGTTCTCCAGATCGAGGTTCCTTCCAAGGGGAAGTTATGAGTCTGTGGGCCTTTTTGACATGGTGGTAGGCGTGGCATCCCATGGTTAAATGTAAGTGCAAATCCTTTCTGACATGGTGGTAGGAGGGGCCTCCCATGGTCAGATGTAAGTGTAGAGCCTTTCTGACATGGTGATAGCCAGGGCCTCCCATGGTTAGATGCAAGCGTAGAGCCTTTCCCCAGATGGTATATGGTGTGTCCTACCATGCCGGTGGATGTAAGTGCATATCATTTCCTCTGATGGTAAATGGTGTTTCCTACCATGTCGATGGTTGTATCCTTTCCCCGGATGGTAGATGGTGTGTCCTATTATTCCAGTGGATGTAAGTGTGGATCCTTTCTCCACATGGTAGATGGTGTGTCCTACCATGTCGATGGATGTAAGTGTAGATCCTTTCCCGGGATGGTAGATGGTGTGTCCTATCATGCTGGAAGATGTAAGTGCAGAGCCTTTCCTCGGATGGTAGATGGTGTGTCCTACCATGCTGGTGGATGTAAGTGAAGAGCCTTTCCCCCAATGGTAGCTGGTGTGTCCTACCATGTCGGTGGATGTAAGTGTTGTTCCTTTCTGACATGGTAGCAGGCTGGGCCTCCCATGTTCAAATGTAAGTGTTGGGCCTTTCTGACATGGTGGCAGGCTGGACCTCCCATGGTCAGATGTAAGCACTGGCCCTTTTTGACATGGTGGCAGGCTGGGCCTCCCATGGTCGGATATAAGTGTTGAGACCTACATCCAGCATGAAAAAGGGTTGGATCTGTAGAAATTCCTATGACGAGTAGAATTGAGAGATAGAACCATTTTCTCGAGATAGCGAGAGCAATGGTGATGATGATGATCTAGTTTGATGATGATCCAATGTTGATGATGATCCAGCTTTGATGATGATCAGGTAATGAAGACTTGTGTTGATGAACTGTGTCAAGAGAATACCTTCCTATTTAAGAGGGAGTTTTGATGTATTTGTAACTTCAGAATGTATTCACTTGTATATTTTATATTGTATCTCATTGTACCCCAACGGAGATGTTTTGTTCCTCCAATCAGGAGAGTCATTAATATAATAAATTCATGTAAAGTCATTGAGGTTAACCCTCTGTTGTAAGTCGGGGAAAGATTCCCCACAATTGAGGGGGAAAGACTCTCCTACTGAGGTCATCCCTGGAGAGTAATTTTCAAGTGGAAAACAAGTATAAATAGAAAGTGAGACTCTCTATTTGGAACACACACTCACTCAACAGTAACGCATGAGTGAGAGAGAAGTAGCTCGCACAAGTGAGAGAGACAACAGTTTTCGAAGATCATCTTTGTGTATTTGGGTTTTTCTTTTGCATTTGGTGCTCATTCTATCTCTAAGGAAGTTGTGGGGTTTTCTCCTTTATGGTTTCCCCGAGGAAAAATATTTTTGTCTCTTGTCTCTTGTGATTATTTTTGTGCATGTTATTCTTAAAAATAAGATCCTAGATCATATTGCTTAAATGATAAAAATATAAAAAAAGGTACATCAGGGTTACCTATGAAGTCGGTCCATGCATATGCATAGTCTTCCACCATCAGAAGTTAGCAACGCAGCCATCGGAAAAATATATAAGCGTAGGCCATTATGGGCCTACCGCCTCCTCCATGGCGAGCCATGGCCTCCAATATCAACATCCATGGGTCTTATGGCTCTAAATTGTTCAAAAGCACTTGAGGATGCAGAAATTGGACACTCTCTGGGAACAAGGATACTGCTATAGCACCATAGTCAAACTGCTTGATTTCCCCTTGGTGGAATTTTATGAGTTCATCTTTGAGGATCACTAGAATCCACTTGCTCCAGTTGAAAATGGTTGGAGCCACACTCCAATTCATACAACATATGAGATCGAGTATTCTAATGGGAAGCATTGCTTCCCTCCACCTTCTCAATGGTGAATGCAACTATCCTCAAATGCCTATCCATGATATGTTTGATTGGAATTTTGACGGCTTGAGACCTTGTTCCAATCAAACAATGCTCATCAATTAGGTCATCGATAGTCATCTCTCCCCCTCATGGTTCGAAGAGTGACACCATACTCCCTCTTATGAATATTCTGGTCAATAAATAGATATCCTCAACATCTATGGTTAGGATATGGGTACCCACCTGGAAGTGTTGTTTCTCGGGGTCCCACATCCTAATCAGATGGTCCAATAAGTGAACATGGGTTATCATGCCTGGAACTCTAAAGTACTTGAAGAGGCCACATTCCCTCAAATCCATTACTGTTTTTGGATCATTTTCCACTTGAGAATCATCCAACTCGTGTTCATCTTTCTTCCAAATGACCATGCTTTTTTTCAATACATGTGGGACATCCAAAAAACATGCATTAGAAACACTTCATTGAAGAAAAGTTTTAAAATCATGCTTTAAAAACATTATTTTAGGGATTTGGGGGTCGTCGACAATCTTTCCCTAAGCAAAACGGGCACCGACGCTTTCTTCTTTTTAGGACAGAGCGATGTCAGCAATCTTTCCCCTTTTGGGGACTGCACCAATGCACCTATTGAAAGGGAGAAGAGTGTCGCTTAGGACGCTCTCTTCCTCTCCATAAGTCCATCCTAAAACTATGAAAAAACTTGATAAAAGAAAAAAAATTACTATCAAAATGAAGGTAAGGGAATAATCTCTTACCTAGACCAGATGGTTTGAGGAATGGTTGCCTATAACTCTCGAAATCCTCACCACAATATCGCCTCTCAAAACACTATTTTTTACTAAAAGCTCATATGGTAAAAACAAATGGTACTAATGTTTTTAACTATTCACCTTTTTATACTATTTTGGGTTTAAAATTGAAAGTAATATATAAAATTAGTTAAATATTGTTTATTTTTACCATATTTTCTATAGTTTCAAATGTAAAAATGGTCTAATATTATTTTTTAGGATTTCATGACTTGATTGGGCATTTTTTGGCTACGACGGAGTCTCTTTTGACATTTTCATGCTCGGTGTCAAACTGAAAAAAGCTTCTGAGCGCCTTTTATACCCTAGTCGTGCTTGTTAAAAACTTAGAGAAAAGGTATCGAATACACTTTTATTGCTTTTTCGGAATCATAAAACCTAATACAAAAAAGGAACCCCCCTGGATTCATCTTTAATCTCTTTTTAGACTCCCCAAATAAGAAAAGATCACCAAGCAAACTTGTTTCTTTCACACTTGTCAATGTATTTGAAAGGTCATATATCCGGTGATAGTTTAATTCTTTTTAGACTATTTAGACCCATTTACGAAACAGGTACACTCTAGTTCATCATGACTATAAGATTTATCCTGGGTATCAGTTTATTCTTTTTTGGACCTTGGGGAGAAAATTTACGAAAAAGTCCATCTTGGAGTTTTCTTAGTCATTTCAAACTCCCTAAACGTGAAACGGTGACTGATTTTACCTTCTTTGTACTCGCAAAGTCAAACGATGAAGGACACTTTTTGGGGAATGAACCCCTTCTTTCTCAGGTTCATAAAACACATGAGGTTGGACTCATCCTCTGATGAGCTATATCGAGTGTTTGTTACCCTTTTTAGCTCATTAAAAAGAAAAGAGGTACTCATCCATCATGATGGAGAAACTAAGGGAAGGGAAAACATTTTTCATTTTGTATTAATGGAAGCTTATAGTCACCCTTGAACATGGAACCTATTTGCATTTAATTCAAACACTTGGGTATTCAGCTTTTCGTTGAGTCCATCCACTTTCATGAGTCATTTTACTCCTTTGAGTCAATTCAAACAATGCATCGTCCTTCCTTTGCATTATGTCTGGTCGCTGCCTCGTTGAGTCAATGCTTCCAAGTCACTTGTCATGTCATTCAATGTTCAAGGGGATTTTTTACCATATCTTACCTCTACAATTACCTTACCTTCCTTTGAGTCGTCCATATCTGAGTTAGTCCTTTGGTTGATCTGTAATAAAAATTACTTAAAAAACATTTTTGTTCTAAGTTTCACGTCGACGATGGGGGAAACATCATGCCCTACCTTCGACGATTCTATTCCCATCGACATCAACACATCATCCAAGAATTAGTCTTAGAAACCATTCAAGTACCTTGAAGCCTGCATGCCTCAATGGAAGGTTTCCTCGCTTTCGATAGTGGGCTTTCATCATTGGCCTCTGATTGAAATATTTTTTTGATTTTTCAATTGCAACTCATCTATTCACATTTAGAGGAATGTACTGAAGTACCTTGGAAATCATTGACATTAATGGCAATTTCCCTCACACTTGTTAATGGTATACATCAATGACTGGTAATCAAGTGGTTTCTACCATGTACGATGTTTGACATCAGGACATATATTCACATAGATAGAATCATACTATTTGGGATTGGAATGAAGACCCTAAGTGTTTAGGTATTCACTTGAATATGTGCCTATCCTCAGGTTTCAAAGGAGTATTTTTTGAGTCAATGTATGTACGGTGGCTATGCTCAAGGTTGAGTCTAGACGATAGAGATCTACAATATATTTTGTAGTTATGTCCCAATTTGAGTCTTATGTATCATGGCTCTACAATGTATTATTGATAGCCATGACTTGGCCAATATACATGGATCTACAGTGAATCGGTCAGTAGCCATGATTTGTGTCAGATAATTTGTAATATGGTATTGTGTCAAGTCCTCACTCGCCACTCTTTTGAAAAAGAATATATTTTGAGAACCTTCTAGATGAAATTCCTCGTGGAGGATTATCCCAATTGACTGGAGTAGGTGTCACTCATACCCCTAACCTCTAGGGATGATCCCTCACCTTCCTCCCAAAGAATCTCAACCCATTTGGTCCATTTTTGGAATATATAAGAAACCTCCCCCCCATGAGTGAGGGAGGACAAAGGAAAGCACCTTTATGTTGGTGGAATATTTATGTGTGAGAGGAAAAAGTGAGAGAGTAGAGCTTATGATTGCAAGTTAAGAGCATTGTTAGAACAAGGATTCAACATCAAGTCTTTGGTTGTAGTTTTATTCTCTATTTCTATTAATACAAATATGTTTCTCTTTCCCATGAATAATTTGTGTTTGATGTAAATCGTTCATTTTTTTTCTCCTTGATCATTAACATAGACTATTGAGTTATCTTATTCTTTCACTTTTGTATATGTTAGTGTTTGATCAAATATGAAGAAACATGAAATTTAAAAATTTAATTCACAATTACAATGCATATAGATCTCATCAATAATCAAAAGACATAAATAAATCAAACCATAGAACACAGGATATACCCTGGGGAAACCCTCCACTAATTCGGAGTATAAAAAAACCAGCAAAAAATATTAGAGTATGATTGATAATTGACAGAGAATGATTACAATGCAGTAGCAAATTGTTTGATCAGAGAGCACAAGAGAGTAAATATAAAATGGAACACTGTATTGGTCTTGCAAAGTGCATAACACTTTAATAACAATCCAAATTCAGTCATACAAGGAGGTAGTGAATATTTTCATGCTTTAGTAACTTGTGAACACTGAGAATAACGTCTCATCTTCAATCATGCACCCCCCTCAAACTAGGTGCCAAGTTCACATTTCATACTTAACTCCCACAATGAATATATGTGCCCTCCATTAATTCATTGAGTTTAACTACCTCTCACTGAGTTGTTAACGGAATGAACTGAACTGAATGTAACTACATGTAACTGAAAGGAACTGAATGTAACTAAAAAAAACTAAATGTGATTGAACAAAACTGAATGTGACTGAATAGAAATGAATGTAACTGAACAAAACTCAATGTAACTTATTCTTATCCATTAGTGTCATCTTCAACAAGCACTTGCATAAATTAAGGAATTGATTCCTTAATTAACTAAACTTATTTTATTACAACTAAGACTCAACTGATGTATTATTAATCTGAGTTCACTTGGAGGCATACTTGGGGAATTCGAATTCTCTCTCCATCTCTATGCTCATATTAATTTTATCTGTATAGTCCATATGTGTTTTCATTAATTCTATATCATATCATACTCATAATATTGTTTCTGAACCTATGATCATATGTATTACCATGTGTCAAATAGTCAGATGCTAAAGTAAATCACTCTAGGGGTAGATAATGTTCCATTTTTTAATGGTTATACAAGATCTAAAAACATTTAGCATCATAACATAATAACCATAAGCAAAGGATCAATGAAAGAAAGACAAGTACAAAAACACAAGAGAACACAAATATTTTTCTCGGGGAAACCATAAGGGAGAAAACCCCGCAAACCTTCCTCGATATAGAATTCGACTAAGTACAGTGTAAAACCATAGCAACAAGAATAGTTTCTCATCTTCCATAGTAGAATATTTATCTTTCTCTCCAATGCAATACTTGAGTGTGAGGTGTGTACAAATGAAGGGGAGTGCCTCCCTATTTATATTCTTCAGTTGACTTGACGTATAACCTAACAGGGCCAACTAGTCTAACTGTCTGGGCCAACTTGTCTAGAAAGACACCAAAAATAACATTTATTATATTGACACTTGGGTACTGTTGACCCGACTTACATCCGAAGGTTTAAATTGATTCTTTCAATGACTCTTACAAGAAAAAAATCATCTCCTGAAGGAGGAATACAATCAATACATCTGGAATATATTCTGAAGTTACAATACTTTAACACTCCCTCTTAACTAGGAAGGTATTCAACCACAATAGGAACTGCTACCACATATGTACAACTGACTGATGATTTCTATATGTCATAGGAATTTTTGAAACATCATCATACATATTCTTCATCGATATTAGTTGGATCATCTTTTGCAATCTCAGTATGTAAATATTGAATCATCTTTTGTACATGCTGAATCATCTTCTATCAGTATATAAATACTGGACTATCTTCTAGATCATCTTCTGTAGTATCAGTATGTGGATACTGAATCATATACTGGATCATATTTTGTAGCCTTAGTATGTGAATACTGAATCATCTTTTGTCACGACAGTATATGAATACTTAATCATCTACTGGGATATCAATATGTGGATACTGAATCATATTCTGCCACATCAATATGTAAATATTGAATCATCTTCTGAATAATGGAATTTCTTCTGTAACATCAGTATGTGAATACTGAATTATCTTCTGCCACATCAGTATGTGAATACTGAATTATCTTATTCCACGTTAGTATGTGAATAATGAATCATCTTCTGAACCTTCTTCTTTAACATCAGTATGTGAATACTAAATCTTCTTCTTCAACATCAGTATGTGAATGCTGAAACATCATTTTCAACATCAGTATATAAGTACCGAAACATCCTCATCATCATCAGTATGAAAATACTAAAACATCATCATCTTCATGATCGGTATGTGAATACGGAAACAACAACATATGCATCATCAGTATGTAAATATTGAAACATCACCATCTGCATGGTCATTATGTTAATACTGAAACAACAACACAATCATTAGCATGTTAGTGCTAAAACAACATCATCAATAAATTATGTATCACCATCTGCATTAGCAGCATAGAGATGATGGAACATCATCATCAACAACAACATAAAAATGTTGAAACAACATCATCAACATCAACACAAAGTGTTGTGACTTCAACCACATCAACATTATCAGCACTGGGTGTTGGGACCACAACCATATAGGAATCATCAACACAAGTTGTTGGGACCATAACCACATCATCAACATCAACATACAAATGTTGAAGCAACATCATCATCAATATCAGTATAGAAATACTCAAATTACCTCACCATCATCAGTATAGAAATACTAAAACTATCTTATCAATATCAATATAGAAATATTGAACCTACAACATCAACATCAGTATGAAAATAATGAACTTGCTACATCAACATCATTATGAAAATACTGATCTTTCCACATTAATATCAGTTTGAGAATACTAAACTTGCCACATCAATATCAGTATGAAAATACTAAACTTTCCATATCAATATCAGTATGAAAATATTGAATCTGACATATCAGTATGGAAATACTAAAAGTATCTCAACAATCATCTCAATAATAAACAATCATCAATACAGTAATACTAAAGCATACATCTCAACAATCATCAATATAAAAATATTGAAGCAAACATCTTAGAAATCATCAGTATAACAATACTGAAGCAAAAATCTCACCAATCATCGGTATAACAAAACTGAAGCAAACAGCTCAACAACCATCAGTATAAAAATACTAAAACAACTTACAACAACATCTTCTATGACTTACTAAACCTTTTGGCATGACAATCCTAGTCAGAAATATTGATCTCCTTGGAGACCAAACAAACTGTGTCTCGCTTACAAATCCTTTTGTTCCAACCAAGCCTAGCCAGACATACTAGCCACTTCTTTCCCTCTAACTATCTTGAAGCAGCATCACAATGAGTTCTCTAGTAGATCCATCAAGGAATTTTGTCTAACTTACTAACCCATTCGAGCCAAACAATCCTAGTTAGAAAGATAGATATTCCTAGGGACCAAACAATCCTTTTCCGAATTACTAACCCTTTCAGGACAAACAACCCTAGCCAGACATACTAATCCCCCTATGATCAACATGCCTCGTCTGACTTACTAACCCTTTCATTCCAAACAAGCCTAGCCATACTTACTCTCCTCTGGACTGAGCTACTCACCACTGCATCTATATTCCATATACTATCACTCTCTCTTTTGAGAGAGGTCCTTTCGAACTACACCAAGATTGTCTCAAAAGTATTGAAAATTTACATGAGCCAGAGGCTTAGTTAACACATATTCCACTTGTTCCTCTATAGGAACATGTCGTGAGCTTCACAAGTCCCTTCTACAACTTGTTCTTTAACATTCTCTTCTTGTACATCTTCAATTGCATCGTGCATTCACAACTTACATCATTCTTCTTTTGTGCATCTGTAATTGCATCATTCTTCTCTTCTACATCCGCAATGGTATCGTACATTGACAACTTGCATCATTCTTATTTTGTGCATCTATAACTGCATCATTATTATCTGCAACTATATCGCACATCCGCAGCTTCATCATTTCCTCTTTTGTAAGTGATTGCATACAATCCTTCCTATAAGTAAACTACAATTGTATGATTAGAAACATTTCGTAACGTATTCATAATGACATACATAAAGATATATGCAATATAATCATGCAACTATTTCCGCTAATGCAACAATCATCTATATCTCGTATACATACGGTAACTTTCTACATTTCTTCCATCTTTCCAAGATATTATTTCATAAGTAGAAATGGAACGTTGTACAACAACATAAGCCACTTACCCATCACCTGCATATTAGTAGTAAATTACAAATATTCTACTATGCATAATTCATTTCCTGAATCTAGAAACATATCTATGTACACATCTTTGAACAACTATATATAGGAAATCACAATTCAAATACTTATCTTTGTTTTTTTGGTAGACTCCATCTTCTTGAATCACTGGAGTCTCTTCCAATGTGTTCAACTTCATCGTCTGATTCTGAGGGCCTGTTCCTATCTTGCTCATGATCATAAATATTGATCAAGTCTTCTTACACCATAGATCACATGGAACTGTGTCTGTGTGTCCTACTAGAGCATCCCTTCTTATCCAATGATGAAATGGATAAGAGTATAATCTTCATCTTCATCAATATAATTCTTCTGAATCATATTCCTCATTACTTGAGGAATATTTACTTGCTTTCTTCTCAACTATAATATATTCATCCTTGGTTGCATTGAGAGGAACACTCTACTTTCTGCAATATGTTGGAGTTCATAATACTACCAAATCAATCAAATTCATCATATCTTTGTAGTACCCTTTAGGTACCACACCATTTTCTTTGCATATTTTACTTGGATAAGTAAAATGTCCTCTAGGTTTCATAATACCTCTAATCTCAAGAATTATTTCAAGATTCTCGAACTTTGAGATATATCATAGTTACTCCCTCTGAGGTGGAGCACCATCCTCCCTTTGCATCTGTATTAGGACATTGGGGTGACAGGTAGCCTCCTTTGCTACTAGTCTTCTTTGTATCCATCTATGTCACTTGTCGAGGTCACTAGATATCAAGATCCTTAATCTTGAACTTTGTTGTGAGTATTCTATTGTACCCATCTATGAGCTTCTCATCCTTTATAGGATTCTATCTTCAACCTTGGAGTAAAGGTTGGGATCTCCATCACTCTAATTGATTCTCAAGTTCCTCATGTAACTATATTTGGTATCCCATGGGTTCCTACTGAGCTTGTAAAAATCCTTTTGTGCATAGGTGGTTCTCTGTAGAGAGTCTCAAACCATATAGGTTGCTTGATCTGTTCTTCTAATTTGATTACACCAATTGTCTAATGTAATATCCACTACTGAAGAGGTGTGTCTATCTCCTAGAGCAGTGTTTTTCCATAATCGATTCTCTATTTTGATAGAAACCACAAAACTTGCTTTGTATCTTTTGATACTTCGATCGGCGATATACTCGATCTTGTAGATCTACTTGGAAGACTTTACAAAACTTTCCTTCATGTTTTGAACTCATATCCAAACATCATTATGTATGATCGAATGGAACTTCTAGATTCATATCATCCTTACATTCTTCCTTCTTGGGACATTCTTTCGCAAAGTGTCCTTTCTTATCACACCTGAACTATTGAGTTGTGAGATGTCCTTCTATTCTCTGCAAAAATGTTCATTATTATTTCTCTACTTGGCATGAGTTGTTAGGGATTTATTGTCATATCTTCTTCTTTTTTCATCAAACGATCTTCTTCTTATGTGCATTCCTCCATACGTGATATTCCTACTATAAAAACTCTCTTAACTGAACTTCGAAGACCATTCAAAATTGTAAACTATGCTTCAGCTTCTTTGACATTGTCTTCAACCTTGAGCTGAGATCTCTTTGTGAAGTAATATATAATGTTTTCTAAAATTGTACCTTCACATACTTGAGTTGAGTTCTCAAGGTCATCTTCATACAAGTTTTTCATTACATCTAACATATCCTTGGGAGTCTTCAAGGATGATACATGTGAGATCCATTGGGGACTGAAATACTCATTTATTTTTTACTAGGTCCTTCTTCTGCTTTGCTTCGACTTCATCTCCGTTTGGATCTGGAGCTTCTTCTTTGACATAGTTCTCCATGTCATGCTTCTACAACTATGAAAATCATTCTATACTTCCATTATTAAAATTTCTTTACTCTTTTAAGCTTGTCCTCAAACTTGGTATTGTTTGTCATCATGATAAAAATGAGAACCTCAAATGGAAATAGAGAGGATATAACTTACCAATGAGATTTCTTCAACTTGATGCTTGCTTGAAGGATCTTCTAGAAGACTGCTTGTGGTGGACCAAGGGTTTGACAGAGAAACCCTAAGTTTTTTCAAATTTGGTATCTTTCATATCTGATTGGATAGAAAGATGCGCCTCCTCAAGGCGAGCTGAGAAACATACTTATTTTCCCAAAATTGTGGACAAAATTGCAAAATATTTGATGCCCTATTTTTCCCTAGCATCAGTGTTAGGTCAAAATTTGAAATTCCACAAGATGAGAAAAATATTACATAAAAATATTCTCCCTCCTAGGGCGAGTTTGATGGTCCTCCTTCTTCAATTGATTGGTGGAGGAAAGTGCCCACAATAGGAAGCCCTAGTTTTTCTCTGGTTTCTTCTGCAGAATTGACTGATCTTGTTTCTGCTATAACTCTGAATTTTCTGCTCCTAAAGGTACGAAACTTTGTCCTGAGCTAGAATGGCCTGTCCTCTTTCCAACCCCACAAGTTAGAACAGAATTTTATTCACCAGGTGGTACTTATGCAAAGTTTCCCACGTTGACTTATTTCAAGACTGGTCATCATACCAAACTTGTATGGACTACCACGTGTCACTGTTTCACCTTTGGGGTCTGAAATGTTTACCATAGAAGGTACAGTCCATGCCCTATCTTCAAAATCTTGAGAAATTTCATTTGAACCTTCTGAGCTCGAGATATAGTGATTCTCCCTAGGTCACCTATTTAAGGCTGAATTCTGGGAGAGGTTGGAACCCTGGTATGGAGGAATCATATCTCCTATATTATAGCAAATCTGAGGCTGAAACTTTTACAAAGGGTACAAAAATATTTTATCTTTGTCTTTTCAAAGTTTCAGCTCCTGATCCATCTCCAATCTCTAGTTATCGTGAAAGTACCAACATGACTAGTTTTTGTCTTCTAGGGTTTTCAAGCATGAAAGCGTAATCTTCAATAGTTGTAGCAGTACTGTTTTAGATGTACAAAGACTTATTTCAGGGTGTCTCTGATACCATGTTAGAATTTTTAATGGTTATACAATATCTAAAAACATTTATCATCATAACATCATAACCATAAGCAAAGGATCACTGAAAGAAAGACAAGTACATCAACACAAGAGAACACAAAGATTTTCCTCAAGGAAACCACAAAGGAGAAAACCCCGCAAAACTTACTCAGTATAGAATTCTACCAAGTACATTGTAAAACCCCAGTAATAAGAATAGTTTCTCATATTTCAAATTAGACTCTCTCTCTCCCTAGCACAATACTTGAGTGTGAGGTGTGTACAAATGAAGGGGAGCGCCTCCATAATTATAGTATTCAGTTGACTTGACCTATAACCTAATAGGGTTGACTTGTCTAACTGTCTGGGCCTACTTTTCTAGAAAAACACCAAAAATAACATTTATTATATTGACACTTGGGTACTGTTGACTTGACTTACATCTGGAGGTTTACATTTCAATGACTCTTACAAGGCCAAACTCATCTCCTGAAGGAGGAATACAATCAAGACATCTAGAATATCTTCCGAAGTTAAAATACTTTAACAGGTAATCCCTAAAGAATACTTGTAGCACATGTTGGCCATGACTATCCATACATCACATAGTATATCCACTTTACATAATAAATAATGCCACCTCACAACATGAGGATATTTGTATAACTTTATATTACTCACAAGACTCAGATTGATATTACTCACAAGATTTACAACTTCACCACCTCAATCATATGAGGATATTTGTAGGACTTGATATTACTTAAAATATTGGAGAATGACTCTTGATAATGTATTCTTAACACTCCCTCTCAGAGAGGGAGACATTCTCTGCCATACCAAGATTATCTCGTAAGTGTCAGAACTTCGTCACAGATAGAGACTTGTCACAAATTTTGCAATCTCCTCATCAATAGACATGTATTGGAATTCATTTTTACATGACCATGAATTCAATGAATTAAAACTTCATCTCAAGGTGTTTTATCATAACAAGCATATAGGGTTTTCCATAAATCTTGACTATTGACACCTAATGACTATAGGCTCAAGTCTTTCACCCTCGTAGGTAGCTTCCTAGGCTACACTACTCTTCAGCAAGTAGTACTCTTCGCAAAATACATTTTTCTTATGAAGTACTCTCAGACATACATGTTTCTTCTGTAGTACTAGTCGCAATACACTTAGATTTTGTAGTACTAGTCGCAAATTACACCACTTATCTTAGGCTAAAACAATAGTTGGATAGCTTAATCATATAATAGGACTTCCATGTATCAAATATAATAAGGATCCTATTATAATGTACCTAAAAGGTACTCAAACATATGCTTAGTAGTAAGCATGAAATACAACGGGTCTTCTCAAATACCAACCAACTACCTACACATAGTAGCATCATCTGGATCCAATCTAGGATCAAGTTTCTTTAAACTAGAAACCATGTATTTTAAATCCATCACATACAACATTATACAACAAATGTGTAATAAGATGCAGAAAGAAAGTATTATCTTTTCATTCACTTTTCAACATTTGTTGACTTGTTGAATCTTCTGCTATCTAGAGAATTTCTATGTGATCTTTCCATTCTCTATGATTTTCTTGAAGTCATGATCATTTTCTTAGTGATATTTCTCTTTATATTGCAGCACCCCAACTACCTCTCTAAGAGGTTTAATTTTTCTCTGACAGTCCAAACTATAACTCTTCTTGAGTATCAATAGTATCATAGATTTTGACATGTCTCTACTCATGTGGATTTTATCCACAATGTATCACAACCCCTAGATGCCTCAGTCATGTACCATGACTAACTAATGGGGACTTTATCTGCTACTACCTATGAAGACACATCACTAATCCCTCTTCACTTGGAGAATTTTTTTTTTGTACTATACCCAGCTTGTCCCAGACAAAGGATTAGTAAGAATGTTGGAAATGTTGCTCAAAAGTGGATATGTATCATGTATCAGATATAGCTTACTAGAAACCTTATAAATATTTAATGTTTTTCAATCATGCTCTATTTAGAGAAACAGATACATTATTTCCTCGATCACTATACTAGTCATATTTTATATATCTTTGAAACTCTATTTCAATGACCAAGACATATCTGAGTCCACATACACTTGTACCTAGTAGGTACTATAACACATGCTATGTACAGACTGTAAAGAACATAACTGATCATGGGACCTGTAACTAACCAGGTTCATCTCAAATTAACTTTTGAGATATTTCAAATCTAATCTAAACTTTAGATTTCTATTCATATAGATGGCCATGGACTTTTAATCCATCATCCTGAAACTCTTCAGGATCTCTACTGCACAATTTACTTAACTAAGGAAGATATTATCTCGTGACCACACCTATAATCATAATAATCATAACAAGATTATTTAATATTGTTACGATCTTCCTTCTGAATTGCACCATGCAAGTGTCCTTTTTACAGGAGGTACATCAACCAGTTACACTGGTTTTTCAGGAGCTAATGAGTCTATCTACTCACTCTCACCATGTGAATGCAAGAAACATAATTTGGGTCCTTCATTACGAATAATTATGCTCACCTATATATGAAGCTCTTGTTTGACACGTGAATGTAAATAAGATAGAATATCTTCAGGAGTCTTCACATATATCATAATAGAATTAATTCATATATTCTGTCTACTTCCCAAGAGACATAGAAACCTCCCAAACTATTCTCTTTCAGGCTCAGCCATCGAAATGACTCCACATTCATGTCCTTATTTACTTGTAGGTAATGGAATATTAATTTTAACTACAAGACAAATTATTTTAATGGTTAGAACCATTTCATCCTCATGAGTTTTATTCACATGAAATACTCTCAATAGACTAATAAATATTTACCTAGTTATATACTTATATTGACAAACCGGTTTATCATAACCCATTATAGTATTTTGTACTGATATGCAGTCCTATATCAGTCCAAAAATTCATTTTATGAAAGAATTACAGCCCCATGTTCATATATATGAGGTAATCATGTATCCCCCTATGTGACCAATCATGTAGTCCTATGTTCACAGTTTATGAAGCAATCATGCAACCCTAAATCTCATGTATTATGAAGGATGTTTTCAGCCTTATATTAGTCCTACATAAGTCTTATATCATTCTTATATCATCTCGCAAAATGGACTCATGAGATTGATATCATTCCAACAAAGACAGAAAAAACAATGTATATGCTAAACACAATTCCATGTCTAGGAATACAGATTGTAATAAAACAAAATCTGATTTTATAAAAGTATATGATAATTAAATAATCATGCAACCCAACAGAATAATCATACAACTCTATATTCATATATTTATGAACAATGATAACATTCATATCTCATGAATCAACCGTGCAACTCTATATTCATATCTTTATGAACAATCAATGCAGACCAACAATCATCCAGCTCTATGTTCATATCTTATGAAAAAATCATGCATTATTCATATATTATGAAACAATCATGTAGCTCTGTTTTCACATCTTATGATACAATCATGCATTCTTTATATTCATATATTATGAATTTTTTTTATTTTCAAACAAAGGAAAGACAATCAACATATATGCTCACAATTCCTAATATCAGGAATACGAATCTTTAAATGTATGTAATGAAAACATTCAAAAACATATAGATCTAAATAGAATATAATAAAAATGCAAGTACTTATATTTTATTGTTTTTCATTCTCCATCTAGATCTCTACTTCCTTGCGGAGATTACTGAAGTCCCTCTATCTTGATCTCTTTGCAAATTTGAGTGCATGTAGGAGGTAGGGAGAAACTAGATCCCATCCAACCTGGAGTGAATGATCTTCTTCAGGAGAATATTTTCCAATGATCATCATCATATTCTTCAAGTGATTTAGGATATCATTACACACAAGATCTATTGTAAATGGATAATATCCAATCCATAAATACCTCAGTCGTTCACCCATTTCATCCAGTTTTGGAAAAACGGCCATAACACGAATTCTGAAAATTTCATATTCAAATACCTGATCATATATCTCAAACAGTTTATAATTTTTGAAAAATGCTCACAATTAAGATAAATCATTCCATTTGGGAAGTGGGTTTTCAACCGTTTTGTCGGGTTCCTAACGGATTGATATGAACATGTCCATGAAATTTGTCTCCTGAAAAGTGACGAAAATGGTGCATATTGACTTGCACTTTAATTCACCCTGCATTGAATAAAGACTCCTCACTCACTGAGGTCATGTAGACATCTAGATAATTCTCCTCAAGAATTCTTAACACCCTTTCCTTTCATGTGTTGAAGTTGGAAGTACCTTCAAGTCGGTCTTCTAGTTGGACGGAGATCGATGCCATGGCTTCAAGATTTTGCTCAACTTTCTCAAGATCGCGTAGGATTTAGTTTGCATGGGAAAAACTAATCTCTTGCAAAACCTCACTATGATACCATGATAGTGTTTGAGAAAATATGAAGAAACTTGAACTTTAAAAATTTAATCCATAATTACAGTGCAGATAGATCTCATCAATAATCCAAAGACATAACTAAATCAAACTATAGAACACAGGATATACCCTGGGAAAACCCTCCATTGATTCAGAGGATAAGAAACCCAACAAACAATATTATAGTATGATTGATAAATGGCGGAGAATGATTACAACACAATAGCATATTGCTTGATCAGATATCACAAGAGAGAAGAGATCAAATGGAACATTGTATTGGCCTTTCCAATTGCATAACACTTTAATAACAAGCCAAATTTAGTCATACAAGGAGGTAGTGAATATTTGCATGCTTCAGTAACTTGTAAACACTGAGAACGTTGTCTCATCTTCAATCATGTGCCCCCCATAGACTAGGTTCCAAATTTTCACTTCATACTTAAATCCCACAATGAATATATGTTACCTCCATTAATTCACTGATTTTAACTGCCTCTCACTAAGTTGTTAACTGAATGAACTGAATTGAAATGAATGGAACTGCATGTAACTTAATGGAACTGAACAGAATTTAATGTAACTAAACATAACTAAATGTGACTGAACAGAACTCAATGTAACTGATGCTTCTCCATCAATGTCATCTTCAACAACCACTTGCATAAATTAAGGAGTTGATTCCTTAATTAATTGAACTTGTTTTATCACAACTAAGACTCAACTAATGTCTTATTAATTTGAGTTCACTTGGAGGCATACTTGGGCAATTCGAATTCTCTCTCCATCTCTGTGCTCATATTAATTTTCTCTGCATAGTCCATATGTGTTTTCATTAATTCTATATCATATCATACTCATAAGATTGTTTCTAAACTTATGATCATATGTATTACCTCGGGTCATATAGTCACATGCTAAAGTAAATCACTCTAGGGGTAGCTAATCCCTAAATGAGACTTGTAGAACCTGTTGACCATGACTAGCCATACATCACATAGTATATCCACTTTACACAGTAATTTACACCACCTCACAACATGAGGATATTTATAGAACTTGACATTACTCACAAGACTCGGCTTGATATTACTCACAAGATTTACAACATCACCACCTCAATCATATGAGGATATTTGTAGGACTTGATATTACTCACAAGTCTAATGTCTTGATATTATTCAAAAGGCTCAGCTTGATATTACTCACAAGCTTTACAACTTCACCTCCTCAATCATATGAGGAAATTTGTAGGACTTGGTATTACTCACAAGACTAGAGAATGACTCATGATGTTGGAATGTCCACACTATCTTGTACCTTTACATTCTTTTGCAAGTACAACTAATCGCAAGAGTATTCATAAGGAAAGGATCATCTCCATTGTGAGGTAATAAATCTTTACATTCAAGTGATCTAACAATCTAGGGAAAGGATGCATTGTTGTGTGTGTTTTGTTCTAGATCTACCCCATGTAGACTATGGAAACAATCTTTATCCGCATTGATTGGGAATTTCCGATAATAGAGAAACCTAGTTATAAAATGGATATCTATCTCATATAACTTCATCCTCTCCCCTCTCACCTCAAATGCACCCACCTACAAGATGCACACATGAATAAGATTCTACGATATGACCTCATTCATTGAAGAAGAGGGCACTCAAAATACATGAGCATCCCTAGGGTAGAACATGCCCAACTTGGTCTTCATGGATCTACCCATGTATATCAAAGTAATTGTGCTATCACCACAATATCTGCATGTTCACTTACCATGCAAAAGAAAAATACAAATCAGGGTCGATTGTTTGAACAAAATTGTTGTGAAGTTGCATAATTGTTCATAATATAGTCACATCGAAAAATTGTGTGGGAAGATGGTTGTTGACCCCACACATTTTGTAGGTGACACCTAACTATCCCTGTAACATAATTGTGTAGGAAAAACCATATTCATCTAATGCATTTCACAAGCTCCAACCAACAACCCATGAAGCATACTTATATAGGACAGAACTCCGGCACCCTCTGCATTTCGTAGGTTCCTAGAAACTACCCACACAACATAAATGTGTGGACCAACCAAACGCACCCATAAATTTTGTAGGCTATCACCAAATATGTGCATAACATAATTGCATGGGCCCAACCATTAGCACCCCACACATTTCATGGGTTCTAATCAACTACCCACACAACATATTAGCTAGGCAATAGTATATTGGCCATGAACATTGCACAACTACCAACCAAATAGCCAATCAACCTAGTACAATGGAATCCTTAAAATCTCGTCTACTCATGATGTGGCTTCCAATCAAACAACCATGTGATTATCACTTGGGGTCTTTCTAGGTCTATCCCACAAAATGCATGATTATTGATTGAATAGTCATGACCTCTTTCATGATTTTTTAGCTAAAAACCATGTGGTTTGTCAAAAAACCATTCGATTCATCATACATCCCATACAAACCCCTAAATAAAAAGAAAAATGGATAAAAATGAAGAAGGGGAAGAGACCTCTTACCTATTAGTTGCAAAGTCAAAATCCAATGGTCGGTTTGTCTACTATGAGCTCTGAAAGATTTCATGGAAATAAAAATTTACCAAAGTAGGAAAATATGATTTCAAAAAGTGGGCCACACCGCTAATTATGGGGTTTCCCCAGAGATTAAAAAAAAAAAAAAAAAAAAAAAAAAAAAACTGGCATCTAGTTTGAGAGCTCAAGATCTCTGATTTCTAAGACATTGGCACCACTAGAAACCAATTCTATCCCTCTTTTACATGAAATAACCCATTTATCACTATCATTAACATCCCATGGATGCTCCCACCCTAAGTTCATTTCTTAGGTACAAGAGCTTACGAGTTCCATTTTTTATATTATTTGTTTTGTTGGTTTTGTTATTTCAAATAATTTTATGTCGTTGTCTAAGATTCATGTGTATAGGGTCTCATATAAGGAGCATTTATCCCAAATACATGCGATGACCCACCATTTACATTACAAGTATATGTTCTACTATCAAAAATAAGTGTAGGCTAACCACTTTCTATCAATGCATTTTACCTTTTAAGACCTGTTGAATTTTCCGTAGGTTCCACTCTACCTTAACAAGCGCCATTACCCACTCTAACTACATTAAACCACCTTATAGGTAGTACTAATCTACCTTCATGGCTTGTCCTAGTTCTACAACACCTTTTATTACGACACCTATATATGCTACATTATCAATTTAGGAGTGGGAGTCGAAATAGTTTGCATCAACACCTGATATCTCCTACTCATAATACTAACCTGACACCTCTGGACTCTTGATGATCCAACAAAGTCTTGATGTATTGACATATAAAATGATCAAGTGCATCCCATCGACCTCCCATTTCCTCAACAATTTGAATACCATTTGCATATCACTTGCAAATATTTATAAACAATCTTCAAGTATATATATCAAATTGGAATATTTTACTTCACAAATTTTAACAAAATAAAAAACTTCTATTTTAAATTAGAGTTTTGGATAAAGATATATTGTTCCTTAAAAATTACCCAAACTTTACAAAAATTAACTGTGACTAAAAGCTAATCCAAATTGTGGAATGAACCCCCAAAAAAACTAATTTCAACAACAACAAATTCTATAATTTCACATTAATATAAGAGAGATATACTATAGTTTGATGAAAGTACCACTACATAATCTATCATAATTCTTTTTTCAAAATTTCCCATATATATAGGCATACAAAAGGACTAGACAATAAAGCATTCAAATACTGCACCTTGGATTATGATGTTCTTCTTCACTCCAACTTTTGTGGATGGTGTAGTTTCCTTGAGTTTTTTGAATTTAGCAAAAAGGTTAATGAAGAAAATGGTTTTTTGCTTGATCTAAGAAGGGGTTATCTAATGTAAATTATATTACCAGCATAGATCCATCTTAACTCTCGCTCTAACAAGCGTAAAGAGGGATCAAATCTTTGTTAAGGTGCAAACCCCTTTTGGAGTCTGAAACTTGACTAAATATTTTCATCTCAAAGGATTTTATCCATCTCCACGCTTGATAGCTCCAGAGTTAAAATGGATATATGCTATTTTGTACCATACATTGACATCATGATTTCTTGAGATCATTCCTTAAGGAGACAAGTGATTTCCATTCACCATTGTTAGAGAAAATTTCCAAGAAGGGAAATGACCCATCCCAAGGAGAGTGTTGGATGCCACTTGCTTCCAACCACCCTTACAAGGTGATATCACATCTTTAATACTTTTATATTGGACTAATATATGAGTACTATGATTGTTTCCCTCCAAGGCTTTTGGACTAATATATGAGTACTATGATTGTGATTACTCTTGTAGAATGATTTCTTGTATGGTTCTTATTGTTTATTCTAGATTCTAGAATACTTTTGTGCTAGTCTCACTACTAATAATTATCTATTGTTTATCTCACATCCTAGTTAGAACAAAGGGATTTTTGCTCACCAATTTAAAAAAATCCCTAATTCAATTACGAGCTTTTTTTTCATTAAGATTTGGACCTTAACTTCTCCCTGTCTCTTTTTGCACCTTTCTCTTAGTGGTTTTACCTACATCACGGGCATCAATATGACATTGCATATTTATTTTATCTCATCAGATATTTTTAGGCAAGGTTTTGTATTCAATCTTTCACACGCTAGTTGTTGTTTTAATTTATCGATGCCCCCCTCCCCACAAAAAAACCAAAGTTCCCTCTTACAATAGTCATATACCATTTTCTCCCAAACCAATTGACAATGGTGCCATGCTAGATCCTTCTTTTCTTTTGAATCCATGGAAATTTCTTACCAACAAGAAAAAACTACAATTAAAACCCTAGGCTATCTTAATTTGTAGGGAAAAAACAACAATTTTATAAAACCTATTTTGTCTCAGTTTCTAGGGGAAAAAAACAGTTTTATTGACAATTTTAAAGAAAAAGATTCCCAAAGAATAATTTACATCCCTTAACAAGAACACCAAATGAAAAGAAGAAGAGCATATCCAAAATAACATAAAAATACTATGTAACAACCCAAGAAAATTCTTGAAATTAACCCTTGAATATGCCCACATGATTCTCTAATTCAATCCAAAAAACTATTTAATTCAACACTATAAATCATCCCAAGAAAGAGTCCAAGCTAGCTCAAAAACTCTAAATCAATGAAGTAATGGAGGGTGGGGAACTCATTAAATAGAAATGGGAGGGATCTAGGGTTCAATCTAGGGTTTGTTTTTTACTTTATTTATTTATTTAGTTTTTGAGGTCAAAATAGTGGTCACATGCATAGTGTATGGAACCAATTGGTTTAGGAATTTAAGCCTAATTATGTATAGAACCAACAATTTCCAGTTTTTGCTCTCAATTTTTTGCCAATTAGGCTTATAAATAGGTCAAACTAACTAGTTATGGAAAAATCGATTAAGTTATAATAGCATTGCAGGCAAGGAAATACAACAATAAATGATAATTTCTTTGCATAGTTGTTTGTGATCATTTTTTGTGCACCTACACCCAACATATTAGAGGAGGCAATGCAATTGCTAGACAATATTATAGATTGGTATGTTGAAAATGATTTCACGTACACGTTTATGGAACAAAAATTACCCCTCGCCTATTACCAAAATTTGTACTTATATTGGTATCGATGGAGATATAATACCAAACAAATGATGCGAGTAAGTTTAACACATATTTATCGAAGGATAAATAGAAAGTGTTCCTACCATACTCTCTTTATATAGGTGCGTATGGTTTTAGTAATTTTTATTTTGTTAGAAGCAAAAGTTATTGCTCGTGCAAAATTCAAAATTTGCGAGGATAGGTTTAAAAGAAATTATCTGAAAGGCTTAGTGTCAATGCATGCAAATCAACTAAGCATAGAAATACCATATACTCATGATGAATGTTGGGAAGAAGAATATTATAAGAGAGCTAAGGCATAGAAATACCATATACTCATGATGAATGTTGGGAAGAAAAATATTATAAGAGAGCTAAGTCTTAGGAAGAAGTGCAAGTAAGAATTAGGAAAATGGACCAATTGTTATCACACCATGAGAAATAGAAAACTGAGATGGAGAAAAAAAGGAATAGGAAATAATTAAAATTGAAAATGATAATAAGATTAAAATGAATTAGATCATAAAAAATGGCACGATATAAAGAAGAAGAAGCCAATAAAAGTGGCAAAATCATATAGTTGAAAGAAGAAATAATCAAACTTGAAAGAGAAGGTCAAAGATAATGGGAAGAAAAGAACGATATATGAAGAGATAAGCTAGAATATTCTAAAACTCACATATAAAAGGAATCAATAAACATCAATTCGGTGGATGAAGAATAGTAAGATGTACAAGAAGAAGGCATCATGGAAAGCCATACAAACATAGAAAAAAGTGATAGAGGAATGCAATAAAGGATATTACTAACTCATTTCATAGCACTCTTTCTTGGGGGATTCACACATGTCTCTATCTATATAAGAGGTGGCTAGTGTAAAATTGTTTTTATATAGGTGGCTAGTATAAAATTATTTTTATTTAACAAGAGGAGGAAACAAATTGTAAGTCAGGCATAAAAAACGAGGAAAGTGAGAGGTTGACCGAAAAATATGCACTATGGTCAAGAAGAGAGTGACTTTCCAAACCGAGGGTGTTTAACAACCCTTAGTTTTTTGGAGTAGCTGCATTCAATGGGTTTAACAGCTCTGTTGGACAACTAACTCTAATCTAGCCTAAACTAACTAAAGTCCAAAACAATCTAATTAAATAAAAATAAAAAATAAATTAATCTAAATAAATTAAAACACTAAACTAATCCTAAAATAAGTTTATACAATATATATACAAATATGCTTCTTGGAAAGTCTCAAGACTGACTTAAAGAGTTGCAGTATAAATAGTTGTTGAATGCAGAACTACAAGTTCTAGAATGCAGAACATTTACAAAATATAGAATAAAAGATTAACTAAAATAAACTAAGTTAGTAAATTAATCTATTTCCTATCATGCACAGGAGCGAAATATCATCATGTAATTTATCTGCCTTGACACGGTATTCGGGTTCGCCATATGGGGGTTTTGAAATTGTACAGAACCTACCTTTCCTCCATCAACATCCTTTCGCACTACTTTGGCATTGTTTGTTGGTGCCACGTTTTTATCTGACTTTATTGCACCTCTGTATCGAATCGATATGTCTCTTCGAGACATCAAACATCGGGCTCGTACGCCACCGAAGGGTTATGATGCATTTAAGTCACCTTGGGGGGAAAACGCTAGGGTTTCCAATGACCTCGGTTTTCCTTTGGACATTGATGAGTTTTCGTATGGTGAGGTTGGAGTGTTTCCCTCTGGCTCGGGTGAGAGAATGGCATGTGCATCTATGATCCCCGGATATGCTTTATTGATTAGAGTTGGGGGTTTTAGAGATAAGGGTTTAGATCAATTCGGATTTACGGATGGAGTTTTATTGGAGGATGGGCGATCTTTGGTGAATCCATTAGGTTTTGGTCACTTGATTGAAGGTTTTGGGGATCGGTGTTAACCTGCCTAGATGATAATCAGGTTGGCCCTAATGAGGGTATCTCTTTGGTGGGTGATGTACAAGGTTTTCGGCGTGATGAGGAAGATGTTTATATCGGCCCTGTTATGAATTTTCATGTAAGTGGTGGTGAACAGGGTGCAAGGTCTGTCAAGACAGATGTGAATCTCGTGGGGGATTTTTCCTTCAACCGCCTTTTTATGAGGGATTCGGTGCAACCTGCTGAAGTTAAGCGCAAGAAACGGCCGAGGCAAATTATAAGGAAATCTAGAAAACCTATGCTGATGGTTGTCGGAGAGGATGTGTGTTTAAATGACATCGTTTTGACGAACGCTATGACCTTGGTGAGGTGATTTGGTGGCCGTAAATACAATCCCGATGGTGTTAAGAATTGGGCATCTGCTACCTGGAAAGACCATGTTAGTCTTTGTCCTGAGATTTTCCTGCTTCTGCATGGATGGATTGCATTCAAATTTCTCTCTGAAGCTGATGCGGCTTCGGTCCTTGCTAGTGTTTGGAGATGGGACAATACAGGTTCGTCATTGAAAAGATGGTTTCCTCTATTCGACCTGAGAGTTGAAAGGTATGATTTATTACCTATCTAGGTTAAGTTACCAAATCTACCGTTTCAGTATTGGTCTGTTGATTTCTTTAAGTTGGTCGAGAACATGTTAGGGACTTTTTTAGAGGCGGATTTATCTTTTCTTGAATCGGGTGTGTGCTATCTGGGTAAGGTCCTTGTTCTTCTTGATCTACGTAACGGTTTAGTTGCTGATAATCTGATCAAACGGGGGGGATTTGAGTTTATCCAGCCTTTAGACTATATGGGTGTCCCCTTTCGAAGTAACAGATGTCATGTCTACGAGCATTTGGTTCCTGATTGTACCCTGTCTTTTAGTAAAAAATTTAAACCTGTTTCTGTACCTAAGACCTAATCCCTTTGGCACGTCAAGAGTAATGGGGTGCTTCCCAAGGCTAAACCTATTTTTGTTAAGGGTGATAGATTGGAGAATATTGTTCCAATTGATATTGGGGCTAGTGATACACAGTCTTTAATTTTGGACACTCTTAAACCTCTTTACTTAAATTCATTAACAGATTTTGAATACCCTAATTATCTGCTTAAGAATTTGAAGGTTTCGGGGGTGGATGATGCGTGTAAATTATCTCAGTATGATTTTTCTTTGGGGGATATAGGGTTTGTATCCCCTATCAGAAATAAACCTATAACTAGTGAGGGTTATTATCTTCGGTCTTGTTCAAAGATTCTGGAGAATAACTCTCGAATACATGACAGAGATAGAGGTCTAAAGGGGATTTATCCTTCTTTATTAAAATCTGATGGATTACTTCCGGAGTTGGATTCTGTTGATTTGGTTTATACTGGGGCACTTAGAGCAGTGTATGCCCCCATGGGTGTACCCTTATGATTGTGATGACCCTTAATTGTAGGGGGTTGGCTAGTTTTCCCAAAAAACTAGCGATGCATAGGATGATTGATGAACAGTTTATAGATGTACTTTTCCTGCAAGAAACAATGTGTGATGGTGATATATTGGTGGGTGAGATGGAATCTTTGCTTAAAGACTGGAAGTTTTTATCTTTGGATGCTAAAGGAAAATCGGGAGGGCTACTATTAGGTTGGAGGACTCGCCATTTTCAGTTGATTAATGCATGGGCTATGGGCTATGGGCTCTAGATTGTGTGCTTCGCTTTACTCTATTTTCTCAAAATGGCGTCCTGTTATATTAATTTGTATGCCCTTATGTGGATAGAGAAAGTTTATGGAATAACCGGTTTAAAATGGAGTGCTTAAAGAGTTCTAAATTAATCCTTGGTGGGGATTAAATTTTTCTGTAGGATTTTCTAAGATATGGGGAGTTAAGGCTAGAGTGGATAATTTATCAGATTATTTCATTAGACATATGGAGGTATTTTGTCTTGTGGATATAGTTTCGACGGTCTTACTCCCCACATGGTCTAACCGCAGAGTTCGGTGTGAGAATATATGCAAGAGATTAGACAGGATGCTATTATCGACTGATTTTCTGGACTGTGATCTACACTTCCAGCAATGTGTTGGTTGTGGTCGGGACTCAAACCATCAGCCAGTCTTTTTTCAAATTTTGAACAAGGATGCTAGACCTCGTAGTACTTTCAAGTTTAACGCTAATTGGTTGATGAATGAGGATTTTGTTTCCTTATTAAAAGCTTCTTGGAATTTTTATGATGATAACCTAGAGGTATCTCCTACATCACATTTTGCTTCAAACCTTAAGAATATTAAAGATGTTTCTATCTCATGGTCGGTTAAGAAAAAAGATCAGGAGAACAAGGACTTGGTGGATATTGAATCCTTATTGATCGAGTCCTTTAACAAGATGGGTTTTGGGTTTTCATCTGAGAAGGACAAGTCCTCCTTGGTTGAGCTGTAATCTCATAAGAGAAAGATCTTATATGATCGTGAATAGGAGGCTAGACAGAAAAGTAGAGCCTTATGGCTTTTATGTGGGGATGATAACACTCCATTTTTTCATAAGTATTACAATTATAGAAAAATTATTAACTCTATATGGAATATTGTAGATGGTGATGGCAACATGGTTGAAGGATTTGATGTTATTGCCGAGGCATGGACGCACCATTTTGAGACACTGTTCCGGGAAGAAAAGAATCTCCATCTCCTTGAAATTGTGAAGAGTGTTGCGTTTTTTCCCACATCTATTACTAAGATGGAAAATGAAGATCTTATGAAACCTGTTACCTTGCAAGAAATCCAATCTATTATTACCTTGAGTAAGAATGATAAGAGCCCGGGTCCAGGTGGGTTACCTGTTGAGGTTTATAGGGCTCTATTCGACGTGATGGGTATGGATTTATTATGGGTTATTGAAGATTCTTGAAAAAGTGGTAAAATTCTTGTTGTCTTTAACTCTACTTTTATTTCCCTGATTCCTAAGTCTGATCATCCTAAATATTTTGAAGACTTCAGGCCAATTTCTTTGTGTAATTACTACTATAAGCTAATTGGTAAGATCATTTCTACCCGTCTTAGAAAGGTTCTGGGTTGTTATACTTCTTGTGATCAGTTTGGTTTTCTGCTTGGGAGACAGATTCATGATGTTGTTGGAGATTTACAGGAAGGCATGCATACCATTCATTGCAAACATTTAAAGTCAGAGGTGTTAAAAATAGACTTGTCAAAATCCTATGATCGTGTTAGTTGGACTTATCTGTGGGTACTTCTTTCTAAAATGGGGTTTGTTGGGCCTTTTATTACTTGGGTGATGAGCAGTCTTTCACCTGTTTCATTTGCCTTACTTATTAATGGTGTAGCATCCACTTTATTTAATCCTGGTAGGGGTCCAAGACAGGGCTATCCTCTAGCCCCTTTGTTATTTCTTATTATAGTTGAAGGTTTGAGCAGGGAACTCCTTAATGCCAAAAATTGTGGGATTTATCATGGTATCTCTTTTGGAAATGATATTTTCTTATCTCATGTACTTTTTGTGGATGACATTTCATGGTTTCTGATGGCTCTAAACAATATTTATCTTCAGTATATGAGGTCTTAATGGTAATCTGTAAGGCATCTGGAATGCAGATCAATGAGGATAAATCTGCCTTATATTTTTATGGCATGGATGAGTATGAGATTATTACTTTACAGAATATTTTTTCTTTTACTGTTGTAAAACTTGAGAATGGAATGAAGTATCTTGGTTTTCATCTGAAAAATGTAAATAAAGTTTAAATTTATTTCTATGGGAAAAAAGTAATTTATCAAACTTAACATTAAATATAAAATTTGCTTATCACGTGACAACGATGTGGCAACGATTGAACACGTATTAATTTTCCTGCATATGAATAACAAAACGAAGAATTAACAATTAATCAATATCCATGTGAAAGAGCATATGCATGTCCTCATGTTATCCATTCATATTTTAAATTGACAATAAAATACAAATTTGTTTCTCTCTCTAAAAAAATGACAAAAATTGATGATGGATCAATTTTAAAAGCCATGTAGAGCAATCACCGTCGTTTCTTTCAAATTTTGATCAAACCTTGGCGTTTCAATTTATATGACTTAAATGTATGCCGACACTTTAGGTTTGACCTGAAAAAATCATCTTCAAAAGTCGACTTTACTCACTTCATATAAGTCCTTTCTTGCGTTTAATATTTTTATTAAAAAAGAGCGTTTTAACAAGATCTCCAATTTTAAACATAAAAAGATGGTTGCCCTAAGCATAAAATATTTTTAATCAATTTTAATGTGATGCATTTCATATTATCAAAGCAGGCATAAGACGTAGTTTCATTAAGGTTTGGTCTTTAAATTATATATTTATATATATAAGATTATTAATTTTAATGAAATTTGTTTATATTAATAAACATATAAAATATATAATAATAATAAACTTTTGAAGAGTTCTTTTATTATTATTATATATTTTATATGTTTATTAATATAAACAAATTTCATTAAAATTAATAATCTTATATATATAAATATATAATTTAAAGACCAAACCTTAATGAAACTACGTTGGATTTCTCTTATGCCTANAATATTTATATATATATATAAATATTTATATAAACATAAAATATTAGTTTATTGAGATCATTAAACATTAAAATATGAACCAAAGTTTATTAATTTTAAATTCATTTTTTTATAAATAATAAATTGTTTCCAAAATAAAAGTTTTAAATAAAAATTGATGTCTTTTAAAACTTTTAATCCAAAATTCACATTGCTAATACCAAATGTAGGAGAATGTATTGTTCAAGCTTGTATTAATCTCTCAAGGAAGATTTACATAGATATGGGATCTGGTAACAACTAGTGAAAAACAAAGTTATGGAGTAAAACAGTAAAACATTTCAGGTACACTTTGTTATAGCTTTTCAAAAACTATAACTACTTTATGTTCACCTGTAACTGATTTTTAACTGCCTTTAATATGCCACTTTCACTTTGTTTATATATGGTGTACAAAGGTCTTCTACATTTTCTTATTTCTTATTACTTGACCTTTTTTTGGCTTATTTAGGTTGATGTGGTTGTCTTCTTCATTTTTCCTCCTACTTTCCCAAGTTCCAATTGTGTATTCCTAGTTGCACACTTAGCTTCCCCATTTGTATGATAGTTGCATGATGCATCATTTAGACAGTGGCTTGTCCTCCTGGTGGCATAAAACTTTGCTGACTTATTGGCACAGATGTCTATCTAGCTAATTGTGCCAATACTTGGCATGATGAATGGCTTGCTGACTGACTTTGGGGTGGAAGAATAATCTTGTGATATGTTGTTATTGAATGCCATGTTTTGTGTATAGAGGAAAATGTCATTCTTTTAGTGGAATCTCACCATTGGTATTTTTCTCATATGATATAGGCCTTATGTTGGATTATTCTTCCTCTTTGGACCCAGGTCCAGTCCCTTCTACTTAGCGCAACAACGCCCAAGATATCGACCCGACAGAGCAAAGCCCAGTCGGCAACACCTGCGACTCAGATGCAATCTCACCCGAAATATCTTTCTATGGGTAACTACCAGAACCAAGTTTCCATAGTTGGGTGGGGGATTTCTGGTCCCTTGTTCATTTACCAAGGCGCACGACCAAAGCCCATGGGTGGATTAATTATGCCTACTATGAACAATTAGACTGCAACAAAACTTCTCCTTTGCAACTAATATAACACCAACCTCGGTGCAGCATAAATGTATTCAACTTATAACAGTGTGATTAATATGCATATATTCATTCATAAGTAAATATATAAGCATTCATTCAAAGCAACATCTATACAGGTAACTCAAACACATTCAACATTCACGCATATACACAGAATCTAACGTGGAAAGCCATCCTAGAAAAAAACCACAAAGGTGCTCTTCATTTGGCATCAGAAATATATGCACCTTCTGTCTGCGCACTAAGATGCAGACTCTATTCTTCTTCTTTATCAACACAGAACCTTTCTCTCCTCTCATGCTCTCGTATCTTCTATCTATGTTCTTTCTCTACTAGACTTTACTACTGATCTGCACACAACCTAGATCAACTTAGTCTTTTCTACACCCCTGCACACTCAGTTGCAGGTTCTTCAACTCAATGCACTTAGTAAAGCAACAGACACACTTACGATCATACCCAGAGCTAATAAACACTAAAGATATAACATCTCTCATAGGCTAAGACAATAACAGTGGAGAAGATAACTCGCATACAACTTCGGTTCCTCCTTTTATAGACTCTTTACATGTCGCTATCTCAGCCGACTTCATACAGTTATCCTAACATGTTTCCTTTCCTATTCTAGTGATGCATGACAATAGGCACTAACGAATTGACTTATAAAGATACCTTCGTACGTGTGACATTAATCGACTCTAACCAACCTCGTACTCATGATCCTTCTGACCTATCACTTTCTAATCGTTGCGTTGTTCCATGCCTTCTGACATGGCTCCAATATGCCAGCTTCTTTCTCTATGGCATCCTTTTCTTCTATCGCACATCTTCCTTCTGTCGCAGTTTCCTCTTGAACTGCCTCTTTCCTTAATCCCTTCTTCTTTCTCTGCTTCTATCCCACCTCCTTTCTCTTCTTTTCCTTCTTCTTTCTTCCTATCGTTGCCTCTGTCGCGGCTCCTTTCTCTTCTTTTCCTTCTTCTTTCTTCTTGTCTTTTGTCGCTGACTCTGTCACAGCTCCTTCCTCTTCTTCTGCCTTAGCTCTTCTCCATACTTAGGCAGAATTCTAATTGAATTCTTCTTTCCTTTCCCTTGGCCCAACAGGACCCCAACACTCACTTATGGCTTGTCCCGAGCCACTCAAAGCTATTCCTCCATTTCTTTAGTTGTGTCGACTTTGGTGTGAAAATATTCCAATATTTTCGCTACTTTCTCTTCTTCCAGTTGCACTTCTTCCTCTATCTTCTGGAATTGCTCCACAAGGTCAGAACTCACACGCTCCAGCATTACCTTCTCTACTGATGCAACTTCTTCTCGCACCTTTTGATGTACATGAGGAATGATGCCTGTAACTATTTCAGCTTCAGCCTGCAAGTCTTCAACCTTATATTCGCCTTGTTGTTGTTTCATGCACATCATTGTGACCAATTGTTGCAATTTTTTCATCTATGTTTCCTTAGCCATTTTTTCTGCTAAGGGCAATTTCTTCATTGTGCTTGTCATCTGGTTCACATCTGCTTCAACCGTGCCCATCTCTTCTATGAATTTTTCAACCTTTGCATCATTTATGAGCGCCTCCCAAGCGTGAGAGACTTGGTTGACAACATTGGCACATACTACTTCTGCTTCTTCTATCTTCTTCGCAACTTCGATTGTTGCTTTCTTGCTTTCTTCTATGTTATTTCTAGCTTCTGCTACTACTTTGGTTCTTTCTTCTATGGAAAAATTTACTCTTTCAGAGCAGTAGGACGGATGAGATGGGAAATCTCATCAACATCACTAATTCTCCTTGTCTACATCTCTAGCTTAAGCTTTAAACTCATCCCAAGTTTTTCCTTCCTCCTCTTCAGAATCTTCCTCTTCATCATCATTGAATGAGTATGCAACATCAATATAAAACTTAGAGCTCGCAGCAATCGAAAAGGAAACTCAGTGTCTAGGCATTTCCTTTGCTCTACTACTGGTAAAGTCCTCCATCCCATCAATGTCTTACCTTCCCTCATTGGAATATGTCAATTCATCTTTTTCTTGAAAGCATCATCACCTAGTATGTTTTGAGATTTTTGTAGAGATGATGGTGATGATGATGGTCTTTGTCTCTACTTTGCATTATTTGAACACTAGTTTGGACCAACGGGCTCTAGCAATGGATATTATGCACTCTGGTGAATTTTTCCACAACTCTATCCTGCGGCTTCAGTGGGATGTACTTTGGCCCTTGAATTATAGTCGTTGCTTCTTCCTTCTTTCTCAGCAATGTCTAAACAGTATTTCTCTTGTGGGAAACATAACGCTTCCTTATTGCTGACCCTAGCAGGACGGTTCGTATCGTTAGGTTAGGGAGGAATGGAACCAGCTCAACTTCCAATCGCCTCCTCGCTTGCAGTGGAACATATCCGACAACATTTTCCTCAACCATGACAGGTACCATGACTTCAATCGTGGAACCCATGAGGGAAATGGAGCTAAATATCAAAGTAACCATACTTCTACGACAAATTTACTTTGACCTTGGGTGTTGCAACCAATAGCTCGTTGTTGCAATATATCAAACTCAGTTGAAAGCAAGGGAAAATAGGGGAAATACCCAGTCGCTCAGTCTATCAAATCTTCACATGCATATCCATCGAGTGGAATAATGACAACACGGCCCATCACGTGGGTCACCTCTCTGATTCATCATGTGGGTGTTGCCAACTGATTCATCCCTTTATGCTTATGACGTCATTATAATTATGACCGAAGTGACTTTTTTTAAAATACACCGTCAGATTCCCGATTATTTCTAAATTAATGACAGATAGTTGTAATGTCAACGAGTTTCTTCATTCTTGTGCCAGCGTCACATCACTTGTGACCTGAATCTTCCGTTTAGGAGAGTCCCTTTCTTATGCGACTCACTAATTGTCTTTGCGCTATCCTTTTTTTTTCTTCGCCAGACCTCAAGTCGGCGAAACTTCGCTTCTTACTATGACAGACTAATACTTTGCGATCATAAATTTTGGCTCATCTTTCTTTCTTATCTCTTTTTCTCTTTTTCTCTTTTCTCTTTTATCTTTTCTCTTTGTTTTTATGCGACCAAATCATGGCTATCAAAATATGGTTTCAGTCGACTCCCATTGTCAAGTCCTCTAACTGATGTCCCATCTAATTTCTCTAACTTCACTATTCCTCCATCAGTTATTTCCTTGAGAACATATGGTCCTAACCAATGTGTTTTCATCTTTCATGGATGCTTGAAAAATTTGTTGTCATATATAAGAACAAGTCCTCCAACTTGAAACTACTTTCTCTTAATGTGTTTATCATGACATACCTTATGCCTTTATTTTTCTACATTTTGATGAAATCCTACAACAAAACGTTCTTCCTCCAACTGTACTAGTTGAAGTAACCTATCTTCCACAGCATCAACATCTGTCATTTCAATGATCGCAACAACTCTTAAGCTCGTTACAGTATATTCCATAGGCATGACATCTTCTTGCCCATACACCAACTGAAATGGAGTCTAGCCTGTCAACTTCTTACACATCATGCGATATGCCCATAATATCGCAGAAATATTTTGGTCCCAGTCATCTCTTCGCGCATTGCAAACCTTTGTCAATGTGTTTTTCAAAATCTTATTGAATGATTCGACAACTCCATTTGCTTGAGGATGATTTGGCGTTGTTCTTCTATGTTGTATATGAAATTCCTCAGTCGGTTCTTTAATCAATTGATTAAAAAAATGCATACCTTGATCGTTGATTAAAATATTTGGCCACCCGAACCTTGTCACAATGTTTTCAAATAAAAATTTCACAGGAGTCATAGTAGTACAATCCTTTGCTTGTGTTGTTTCTTCCCATCTTGTTAGGAAATCAGTCACAGTGATAATATATCGTGCTCATGTATGCTTTCCTGCCGGACTAATAGGTCCTACAAAATCAACAACCCATTTATCAAATGTTTGTAGTGTTATCTACGGTACCAATGACATTTCATCTGTTCGGGACAACTTCCCAGTTGTTTGACAAAAATCACAGCTGCGACAATAATCCTGAGCGTCTACATGCATGGTGGGCCACCATAATCTTGCTTGAAAAATAGTGTGCGCCATAGCTTTTCTTGCATAGTGGCTTCCTGCAACACCAACATGTGCTTCATTTAATATCATCAGGCGCTCATGCTCCAAGATGCAATGCCAAAGTATCTCATCAAGGCCCATTTTATACAAGTGTCCAGCGATCAACTAGAAATATGCAGCTTGCACCACCAACAACTTCTTCTGCGCAGTGGTATAAATTCAGTTGGCACATAACCCGTACTCAGAAAATGTATGATATCTTTATACTGATCATCAGACATGGTTATCACAAAAAATTGCGCATCAAGAAGATCGTCTTACAGACTAGCAGGCTCTTCTCCACTTTCAATCCTTGAAACATGGTTTGGTCCCAAATTCAACCAACCGGGTTTAACAATTATCTCAAAATCAAATTCCTGGAAGAGGAGAAGTGTGAAAACCCCATATTTTCCGAAAAATTTAAAATTTTTAAAATACAGATAATTTTCGTAAATGCAGTCAACTAATTGTTTAATTAGTTATATGTTAATGGATTCATTATCTGAATTATCTATTTGATTATGTTTATCTTATAGAACATTTTTTTTTCAGTTTAATGACTTGTTTTTCTTTGCGACCACAAGGTGGAACTGTCATGATATTCTGGGCTTACTTAGATTTCGAGCTAACGCAGAAAGTTTTCCTACTCTTACAGACTTACAGGTAAGAAGTTCGGGTGTTGCTTGTCAAAAGCATTCAGATATTTATACGTCGCAAAATTTAATAGCTCAGTAAAGAATATAATGCTTTTCAATTTAAACTGCTTTTATGAGGTAAAACTTTTAAATCGTTATTCTCTTTAAAGACATCATGGAATGTGAGATTCAGTCCTATCCGTGTTAGCGACAGTTACTCTTTTCCTCTCATGGTAGTTTATAATTATTTTTTTTAAAGAGTTCCATACTTTGCGATGTTTACTCACGCTTACCATGATTGTCGTGTGCACACATCTTAAACCTCCTTTATAGGTAGACTAAATATGATAGGATTATTACGTTAATAGTCTATCTTAAAATGTGAACATAACCCTTTATGTCTTAAAACATTTTGGTTACTAACTGTGATGTGAGCGTAAAGTGCAGAAGTTAAATAGATTTCTATACTAATAATCCTTCTTTCAAAACTTGGAGTTTTAAAAGGGATTATTTCCTCATTATATACTACTTCCA
>LPNX011048974.1:415792-451880 GCA_001517045.1 Pseudotsuga menziesii
TTCATGATCAGTTTATAGTTTAACTTTGTTTTAAAGTTCTATAAGCTTTTACAAAATGCCTCCTTTACTTGCATTTATGAGCTAGGGTAAGTATTGTTTCTACCCTTGTCATGATGCAAATAATTGGTTGAATGAGTATTTGTTGTATGCAATATTCTCTCTAAAATAAATTTTATTAATTCCTTTTTATAACAAAATTACAAGACTTTATTACTACCATGATTATAATTGTTTGACGAAGAATGTTTGCATAGCATAGAGAAAAGGGACATGCAAAGGACCATTCCATGATGTACATAAGGCTAAAATTGACTTAAGTTTTATGAATACCATACTTTATAAAGTAAAGGGGTCGTAAAATTCCCCACGACCTTGATGATTGTTATGGCAAGGTGTTTATAATAACAAAATCTTATGTTTCCCATGCAGCGTATGTAATAGGTTAACATTGGAACAAGGTTTATGGTTGATCCTCCGATTATCAAATGATTGGAATAATATTCGCGATGGAAATTTCGTTGGGACTATAGACTTATACCCACAGCATACAAATTATTTTTTGACTATCGTGGCATCATCTTGGCCATGTGTTGCATAGTTAAAAGATCAGCAATGAACCCTAGCTTGTCATTCCTTCCGTCGTTCTTGCCTCCGGATGCTTTGCTACTGCACTGCAACCTCCATGCCGAATGTTGTAACTAACCTAAGTGATAGTCGCTTTACTTTTTTTTAGTCTTTCGCCCTTTGAAATTCTGCTTTAAAAACTGAGAGAGATAAGCTGTAATGAGATATCTTCATTGCTTAGACTGGATTGGTTGCTTTGCTTTTCTCCAGGGTTTTAATTTCTTCCACTAGCTCTGTTTGGAGTCCATTAGTATGTACTGTCCTTCCTCTCTTCAGCTCGGTAGTGACAGTTGATGTCTTGCTCAACCAGAGTAACTGAAGTTTAGGGTTTGCAGCATTTACTGTTTTGTTTTGTGAGCAGTTGTGGCCCAAGCGTTTGTCTACTTGGCTTCCTACTCTTGTACTCAGTCGCTAAAGGTGGTTTACTGTGTTAGTAAACTCCTTCTTCTTTGCAGCCGATGAAGGGTTCAATCCTCATCGCGCTGGTGATTGCTTTACTGCTCGTGGGTGGTCGTGCTTCAGTAAAATTTTAGGTAAGAAATTCTATTTCAAATTCGTTATCGTTGCAGTTTTGTTTTCAAAACACAGTTGTTTATTTTGTAAACCTGAATTTAACATTATCGTTCTTCTTGTTCACAGGTTGACCCGTCCCTCTGCGTGGTTGGTGCGGGGCTGTGGAAACTTCTTGTTGGTTCACGGGTAAGCCCTGGGTTATCCATGGCAATTCCTCCTTGTTTGGTCCCTTATGGTTCCTTTAACGGTTGGCCGTCATGGCCCGCAAAATCCTTGTGGTTTTGGTTTATTTGGGTTGACCGGTTCACTGTTTGTTTGTTGATGTTAAACCCTTTGCTTGATGTGGGGCCTCTAGCTTAGGCCGTGACTATAAATTTTGGTTTTGTTCTACTTACTGTGCAAATATATATATGTAAATGATGGAAAGGCTGTAAAAGCCTCACTCTATGGATGTTGTTTGAGGCCGTGAGTACATATACTGAATTAGAATCTTTCAATTTGTTAACTCTGTTGTACATTTTAATGCTAGTAGGGTTTTACCCTAACTCGAAGATATATAATAAGTATTTACAGTTTTCCTTTTTAAATAAAAATCTTTTATTTACCAAGCACTTCAGTAATTTGTTGGGTTATTGTTTATGTTGAATAAGGTTGGGTTAGGGTCAGTGAATTGAGCATATTATTGCTCTATTAGTTTATATCCTGCGCGTAATTCAATGAGTTTTACCCTGTAATATTTTTAATTACTACCTGCTAGGGTTTCTATACATTGTTTATTATAAAATCTGTAAATGTTGTTATATAAATTTAACCTTCGGAAAAATAAGAACTTCATATTTTTAGTGATGTACTTATGTAACTGTCAGTTACATCCTTTGAGTACAGAATTTATATTTTATTTAATGTTTACTATTATAGAATGAGAACATTACTTTATTTACATATTAATACTGTTACTATAATTATACACATTATCTATGTATTTAGTTTGTTTGTAGATATAAAATAATAAGGTGCTTTATTATTTTAATCTTATACCATCTGTACTAAATATTTTATATGAGGTCCCTTCAGTATTCTGTATTATTCTATTTAGGTTATAATACTAGTATTTATAATATAAAAGAAAGAATGATACTATCTATGTTCTGACCTGTAAACCATAATGTAGGGTTTGTCTTAAACTATAAAAAGAAATAAGTTAATAGCTATATAACTTATTAAGTTCAGTGAGATAAAATGAAGAAGTTATTTGTATTACAGTATAATAAAAATCTTACACCTATTGGTTTTAGCTTTAGAAATAAATCTAAAAAAAAATGGTCTATTCCCACTCACAGTTCGAATATTATAAAAGAAGAATACAGTAATTATTTATTCTAACACTACTTACTTTAGCTATTAGATTCTTTCCTTGGTTTCGAAATAAAATAGTAAATTTGCTGAAATAAAAGCTGTACAGAGAATCTGTTTATCTATCTAAAACCACTTCTGTTAGTAAAAAGATACAGCTTGTTTTTATTTACTAAAATCTTACAGTCACAATCTAAGTCTAACCCTAACTTTACTCCATGTACAGAATGCTAATTCTTCTGATAACAAAATAAAAGTATTCATTCTCTTAATCAAACTAACATCTTATTCTATACATGCACCATACTTTCTTCATATAATTTCACCACCTGTGCTAGAGTACGATCTGGATTACTCCAGATGGGGAAAAACACAGGTAGGATTTGTTTCTCATTCAGAATAACTTCTTTACTCAACAAACTAAGTTATCCTATCCTCTAATTTTTTACGTCATAAATTGCAAATGCATCATTCAATCATACACAGAAAATAACACATAAATTAATAGATAGCAGAACCTGTTCTTAAGCTTGGACGACAACAGCAATGGGAGGCCGTTCCTCCCTACCAACTCCTGGAGAGCGCTCAAACATCGACTCCTCAGGACCCCTGAGCTTGCTCTGGTCTCCCTGGCTGGAACTAGGTGCAGCAATAATCAAGTACTAGTCCTGAGACTTAATACCAGTCCTGAACTTATCAGTAATTTCTCTCAGCTAGTAAGCTGTATCAGACCAAGTTACTACAATTTATCTCTCAAAACACCTTCCTTACAGTTTTCCCTTTTTCCCAATGAATTCCTTGAAGTGCATTCCACCTGAATGATTCTTCTTCTGGAAAATATCTGAGCAGCCTCAGCTCTCTACATTGGGTACTTTTAAAAGATTGCCTAGGTATTTTTGGGTTAGTTGTCATTAATTGAGCCACCTGCTCTGATCCCACTTTCTTGGGGGATCATGACCCGAAATGTAGGGAAGTTGCCACCTGCAACATAGGAAGTGTTTGAGGATGCTGCCACTTGTCTTTTGCTCTCGACCTAGTTCCTTCCACCAGTTTGACCAGTAACACTCTTATTAACAGCTCTCCCAAGCTGTTCTCTCCACTTTTATTTTTTAATAATAAAATATTCAGAATTACATTCCACATCTTTTGACTCTGCTGAGTCATCAGTTTCTACTTAGCATTAAACTAACATAATGTCTTAGGAATTAAATTAAAACAAATATCATTATTTTACAAAATTGGAGTATGTGATAAGAAGCCACTGACATATCTCTCCCCCAACATTGGCTTAATGACCAAGTATTTCAATGCAGAATGGTTAGTATACATCTTAAAATGTCCTCCCAGTAGATAATGTCTAAATTTCTGTAGCGCATATACCATCCCTAGCCCTTCTCTCCCCGTCGTGGTATAATTATTATATGCAGTTGATAACTTCCTACTAGCGAAGGAAATGGGATGATCAATCGATCCTAAACCAATTTGCATCAGTACCACACCGAAGGCAAAAGACGATGCATCAACATGAACATGGAACTATTTTTCCCAGTCTGGAAACAAAGTATTGGTGTAATAACCATCTTGTTCTTCAGCTTGTCCATACTCTCTTGACAATCTATTTTCCATTGAAACTTAGTATATTGTTTCAACAGTTTTTCCATCGGAGCAGTCACCTCTGCATATCGTTTGATAAACTTCATGTAGTATCGAGTGTGTCCTAATGTTGTTCTTAACTGTTTAACTATAGTAGGTGGTGGTAGATCGAGGATAATCACAAATTTGGCTAGATCAATTATGATCTGATGGTAACCAGAAAATCCATCGGTGAAAGAGTACATCTCTTGTCCTCCTACATTCTCCAGTACCTCATTTGTAAATGGAGTTGAAAACGGATCATGTAAACAAGCATCATTTAACTTTCTCAGGTCGACATAAATTCTTACTTCACCTGAGGTCTTCTTGTCCTGTACTACAATTGGGCTAATCCATTCTAATTCTTTGACAGGTTCTACAATTCCTACCTCTAGAATTCAATACAATTCATCCTTAACCTTTTCTTTGTATCACAAATTTAATCTGTATGGTCGTTGCTTGACCGGTTTTGCATCGGGCCTCAAAGGTATCTTCATTTCACTGAGGTCACCGACTATTTCTTTCATTTCTAAAAATTTAGTAGGGAACATATCCTGAAATTCATGCAACAAGTCAGTGATCTTCCCCACAGTCTCATCATCCCAATAATCTCCAATATTGGAAAACTTTGGATTTTCAGGCGAGCCAATATTTACTTTCTTAATCTTAAGTGGACTTAGGAATTGGTCAGTGGAAATTCCAGATCCTTCCACTGCGAACATACCTTCTGACTCAAGTATGTTTATATCAAGCGGATCATCATCATCTAGTTCTCACGTGACTTTGTAACATTCCATCCAATGGTGGACTGTCGTGCTGCATTGGTGGAAATTTGTGGATGTGACAAGGATTTATTCAAATATCTTTTCCTTCATTATATGCAACACAACATCAATTTTTGGGTGTTCATTTGCAAACTCAAATGTATGTTTGAAGCTTATAGCTAACTCTTCCCACTCAAAAGTTCTTCTTCGCAGCTCCATTGATATATACCAGTTCCTTGTTACTATCTCCAATGTATGTTTGAATCGATGAATCCATTCTTGTCACATATACTCTTTCCATGTCGTGTGACAATGCTCAATATTCTCACCAGGATTTGTCAATCTTGTATACTTACAACCAGTATAACTAATCTCTTCTCCAAATATAATCTCCATCAATCTTCTACATTGTGGCCATTCGGAGATATATTGTTTATTTGTACCCCACCTTCTAGCGGACATATCTTTTAGCACAAAGTCCAAGGAGGACAATCATTACGATTCTGTAACTTTTGCTTCAAATTCCACCAGAAAAGACACAAGGTTAGGTAAATATTCATATGTAGGTAGCTCATTTTCGTCGACTCCTACCCGTCGCACAGATATTGTAAATATTCTACATCTTTGCATGGAGACTTTGTCCAGTCGGTTCTTCCAATTTTCTAATGTGTCACCTAAATTGGATGTGCAAGAGATTACACTCCACCAAATCCACTTGCCATCGGCTATTGGATTTATATAATTGTCTCTTGAATACATGATATTATATAACTGGTCCAGGTAAATACCTTGGCCTTCACTGTTCACTGGCTCGACATATATCTTCCCCTCGAGCAGATCAATTGGCGTGACCACCCTTATTTTAGAATCTTCAAATGACAAGATTATTTTCATAAAATTAATTATGGTCTAATTATATATCACCCAATAAATTCCCAAAAGTGTAGGATATGGGTTTGTGTCATCGACAATGTCGATCACTTCAAAGTCTGCATATGTCCTCGGGCCTTCGACTTCAACAGGTACTTGAGTCAATCTACCAATGGGTAGAACCTTCGACTGATTCACAAGCCTTAGCTGAATGGGAGACCAATCCAGTCATGCATTATTCATACTTTCCTATGTCTGTCTCATCAATATATTGACATTCGAGCCTAAATCTAAAATGATATAGTCCATATCATAATCTCCTATTTGTGCAATCATTCACAGTTCACAACCAGATTTTAATCTCTTTTCGACATGATTAACTCTTTTTTCAGGTCATGGGTCTTTTGAAGTTTCTTCTATGAGTGTTGTCAGTTCTGCGATAGCATCTCTATCATGGAGTAGTGCTAAACAAATTTTTAAAAAAACTTTAAGCTTACTAACCTTTTTTGTGGCTGCTTCCGTAGTAATTGTTCAAATCTATCGAGAAATGCCTTTACTTGTCCAGATGTCGATGGTTTATTAGTATCAACAAATTCTGGTTGTAGATCCAAGAAGACTTCCTTCTCCTTCTGGATGCTTAATGGGGTTTTCTTTTGTGTCGCAGGTCGCACCTACGGTTGTCCATGGTGTGTTTTTTGGTTTGCTCTCGTCGCAGCACCTCCTCTTGTAACAAAAACAATGTTTGGTTCTCTCGGCTCAATAGAAATCATCTGAATATTTTGGATACTGCGTAGGATTGGGATTTCCCATAGTTCGAGCCTGCCATTTCGCAATCAATTGCAGACACTGTTCGATATTGTAGTCAAATGCTTTACAATGTGTACACATATTCACAGGACTTTGTAAATATCGATAAAAGTGTCCTGGTTGTCCACAGTTATAACATATGACTTGGACTCTTCCTTAACCAAATCCTCATCCTCCTTTTTGTTGTCCTCGGCCTCGAAAATTTCCACCCCCACTTGGTTGAGGGTATTGTTGATGTGATGGATATTGATTCTTTTCATATTGTGGTTGTTGAAATTGCGGTGGTGGATATTGAGCATGCTGATACTCAGGTTGCGCTCATTCAACTTACATCTTCTCATCATTTTTCATCAAGTAGGTATCCACTGCATTTTCTTACAGTAGTTGAAGTGCACTGTAGTCTTTCTCATCATGTCCTACTAATTTACAAAATTTATAGTACATAATAGCTGGTGTACTTACAATATTATGTAAATACAAACATTATTCCAACTTATGGCCGCTATTCTAACATATTCTACCCCAAGGAATCCCTTGGGTGTTTATCGGGTTTGGCGCTCCTGCTGCGACATAATTCATGAGTGCTGGGAAATTGTCCTTATGGTGTTTGTTTTTTCTAAATCTTGTACACCATAGATCTTCTTGAACTTCCCTACCTTTCTTGATTTCCTGGAGATGCACCGTAATATTGGTAAGTTGTGATTGAATCTGTAGCATTCATGCGCTAGTTTCTCCAATCGGTGAGGATTCTAGCTTCATTGTTATTTCCCGAGCTTCTGTCTGTGACACAATCTTCTCTTGCATCAATAGGATCTGGATGTGCGGCAACAAGGAGGTAATGAACCATTCCTTATCTTGTACATCTGACATAGCGAAGCTCACTTTGGACATTAATATATTGAATCTATGGTCAAATTCCCAAATAGACTCTGTAGGTAGCTACTTGATTTCTTTGATCTCAGTAATTCATTGTGACTCAGAATTCGACTTTCTAAACTCCTCTATAATTCCCACTTGAATCTGGTCAATTGTTTTCTGGACAACTCCTACTGGCACTATAGAAAATTTCATGTACCAGTATAGCACATGAACTCGCGGATTCATGATTATCTGTTCTTTATTTATGTTCTCATCTTGGATATGTCGCATAGTCCGTACGGCTTCAAAGACAAACCAATGTTTCTCTGGGTCTTCTAACCCATTTCCATGGAAAATTGGCAACTTAATGTCGGTCCCAGCCATTGTATTAACTGCTAGTACGTTCAAAACAAAAAATTGTCCAACTGGACTCCCTTGTCTGCTATTTACAGTGTTAGTACTACTTGTATTTACAAATCCACTTGGATATAAGTCTCTATATCTTACCTCTGGCGATGTACGCAGTATTGTAGGCATGTCGTACCCACGTTCTGGATTTGGAGCTTTACTTGATTCTTTTGATTCTTCTTCTCCTTCAGATATTGACTGATATTCTTCTTCTTCGTCGCAAGACCCTTCGTCCATGTACGACAAAATATCGTAGTCTTTTTATTCTTTGGTTGTGTTGCAACTCCCTCTTCCTATCAGAGTCTTTCTTTGATTTCTTGATAAGAATCTTCTTCCACTTATTAAACGAACATCCTCTAGTTCAGTTCCACTATATCCAGGGAACATCTCAACTTAGTTTGCGCAATTTTTCATAGAGTTCTTCTGCGACATATTCACCTTTATGTGCATAGCTTCCAACTCATCACATTCATAGGATACCTTTTTCACATACAAGCATTTTTATCCATGTCTTTAAAGACGACAAATATCTACCACGGGGGCCTTGAAAACAATTTCACTCTACATCACTATATGAGGTTATTGTGTCGAAAAAAAACTCAGTAATGTATCCCTCCAAAATAATTTCTACCCAAAAATCTACATCCCTTGACACAGGGTTGCTCACACTTTTTAGTCGCTCAATTAACTGAGGATTCCACTCCGTCGGTTCTTCTCCTTGAAAATTTCTTTGTTGGGTTTCAAACTTAGACAACCACTCATGCAACACAATGGTAAACTCGGAAAAGAAATTCTTGTGGATATCCGTATAGAGGTATCGACTCAACCACTATGTTGGGTTCCACCGAGATCCTTTGCTTTCTTCTTGTGTGAATTCTAACACTTTGGAATCCACCCAATCTTGGATTTTATGCTTTGTTGGTTCCCACAACATATCCCTCACCGAAATGATTCTGTCCTGGAAATGAAACCATTTGTTGGCTTATTCTACCTCTTTGGACCCAGGTTCAATCCCTTCTGCTTAGCGCAACAAAGCCCAAGATATCGACTCGGCAGAGCAAAGCCCAGTCGACACCACCTACGACGCAGATGCAGTCTCACCTAAGATATCTTTCTATGGGTAACTACCAGAATTAGGTTTTTGCAGTTGGGTGGGGGATTTCTGGTCCCTTGGTCATTTTCCAAGGCACTCAACCAAAGACCATGGGTGGATTACTTATTCTTACTATGAACAGTTAGACTGCAACAAAACTTCTCCTTTGCAACTAATATAACCCCAACCCCGGTGCAGCATAAATGTATTCAACTTATAACAATGTGATTGATATGCATATATTCATTCATAAGTAAATATATAATAATTCATTCAAAGCAACATCTATACAAGTAACTCAAACACATTCAACGTTCACACATATACACATCATCTATCATGGAAACCCATCCGGGAAAAAACCATAACGGTGATCTTCATCTAGCATGAGAAATATATGCACCTTTTGTGTGCGCACTAAGCAACAGACTATGTTCTAGATCTTATTCTTTATCTATACAGACTCTTTCTCTCCTCTCATTCTCTCGTATCTTCTATCTCTAGTATTTCTCTACTAGACTCTATTACCAATCCGCACACATCCTGGATTGACTTAGTCTTCTCTACACCCCTGCATGCTTAGCTGCAGGTTCTTCAACTCAATGCACTTAGAAAAGAAACAGACACACTTACGATCATACCCAGAGCTAACAAACACTAAAGAGGTAACATCTCTCAGAGGCTAAGACTCTAACAGTGGAGAAGCTATGTGCATACAGCTTGGGTTCCTCCTTTTATAGACTCTTTACATGTCTCTATCTCATTCAACTTCATATAGTTATCCTAACAGGTTGTATTTCCTATTCTAACGATGCATGGAAATAAGCAATAACGGCCTGACTTAGAAACGTACCTTTGTACGTGTGACTTCCGTTGGCTCTAGTTGACCTTGTACCCACGATCCTTCTGACCTGTCGCTTTCTAATCGTTGCGTCGTTGCATGCCTTCTGAAATGGTTCCACTACACTGCATTCTTTATCTATCATGTCCTTTTCTTCTATCACACATATTCCTTCTGCCACGGCTTCCACAGTTTCCTCTTGAACTGCCTCTTTCCTTAGCTCATTCTTCTTTCTCTGCTTCTGTCGCACCTTCTTTCTCTTCTTTTCCTTCTTCTTTCTTCTTGTCACTACCTCTATTGCAACTCCTTTCTCTTCTTTTCTTTCTTCTTTCTTCTTGTCTTCTGTCACTGACTCTATCGCAACTCCTTCCTCTTCTTCTTCCTTAGCTCTTCTCCATACTTAGGCAGAATTCTAAGTGAATTTTGCTTTCATTTCCCTAGGCCCAACACCTTATCTTTCATAGCATATTTTTAAGAAGGACCCAAATTTCAAACTCATTTCTCATCCTGTCAAATACTGCATCACCACTTATGACCCCTTCTATTACATCAAATTGTGCTACTTCATTTTTTTGTAGCAACTTCTCTTTATACTCTTGCTTCTTATACATCTCACCATTTCCATCCCATGGACGTCACAATCCTAGTTTTATGGCCTCATCAAAGATAACTTTGAAGGAGGAAACTCCGTCAATGAAGGCCTTTATCCAATTCTAATTTCTCGTCATCAAAGTATCCTTCATGATCATATGATTTGCTAACTTGATTAGCTAAGTACTGCTGTTAATCTACAACTCTTCCAACTGCCTCTTTGTTATTCTATTTAATTATTCCACTATTTGTACTGCTTGCTTTGGCATTTCTCCAAGCTCTTTCTCTACTTTGATTACCTCTTCTTGAGCTTCTTTGGAAGTATCCAATTCACTTGGATTATATCATAATGATCCCATTTATTAATAATCTCCTAGGTTATTTTGTCCCACGGTAATTTCCTAGTTCTTCTTAAAAGTTCTTCTCCCTAAATGACTGCTTGTAATTTGGTGGCTTCACTTTTTAGATTATCCCTTCCAGTCTCCAAGTCATCAATTGAATCTTCTTTATCATCTAATTCTTTCCCCAACTCTGTTATCTTTCTTTCCTTCTAATTTAATTCATCTTCCAACTCCTTGATTTTGGAATCCCTATCATTTGTTTTCTGAGTGGGGACATCTTCCTCCATTGCATCTACTACCAGACATGATGTAGGTTTATTTTCAAAGTCAATCTGTTTTTTCTACCATGTAGGATGAGTGATATCTTGTATGTTGGGAGACGACGATGGGGAATGGGATCAATAGATAATGATGTATTCTACAAGTTAAATGCAACAATTTGCATCTCCAAATCATTTATTTTACTTTCATGTTCTTCTAGATGGCCTTTGAATTTCATCATGCTTTCATATATTTACTCTTTTTCTTCTTACATCTTCATGAGCTCAAGAGTTTGGACTGGCTGGGTATCAGGAAATTTCAATTGTTTTCTGAGATGTGGAATCGCATTGTCTTTCTGTTGCGGCAAATATTTAGCATGGGCAACTTCTACTAAGTCGACACCTAGAGCTACAATTTTGTTTTCTATTAATGCCTTGATGGTTACCTTATTTTCTTTGATTGTCACCCTCTCGAACTTCAACAACTATTCAAATTTATTTAGGGTTATCTTGGTTAGTATCCTCTTAGTAGAAGCTTATTGTACTACCTTTTTTCACATCATATCACTAGCTTGCCTATAGAAGTCTACTTTATCTAGTTTTCCAAACTTCTTACAGTCAACTTCATACTCATTTTCTCTCCAGTCATTGAATGTTGTAGGCCCTAGGTACTTTGGGCTCTAAAACTGATATTATGAGAGTATCTTCTTTGTGGTCTTCCACAGTTAATAGTCTCTTCTCTACTGATCATGCATGCATTCTGATATCGGTGAGCAATTTTACATTTCTTTTTCTTACGTTCCTATATCCATTTTGAAGGTTGGATTTCACTAACCCTGGGCCTTTAGAGGATGAGGTCTATAGCACCTGAGGCAATGTAAATTCCATGGAGGGTTAATGGGTGAACTTGATTAGTGGCCCTTCCTTTCCAACTAATGGATGTTCATACAACTCGGGCAATTCTCTTGGGAGCTCATCACTCCCGTCTTTCTCTACCTTTGCTTTCTTTTCCCCTTCTCCTTCTTCTATTTTGGAATTTTTGCTTTGGGGTCCCTACTCATCCCCATTTATATACATATCTATTTGGAGATCTTCAACTCCTCTATTCTTCCCTATCTCCGAACTTGTGGCATCCCGCCCCTCTACACTACTCTGAATTTCCAATACATGTGGCAACTCTCCAAATTAGCAATGCTTTCCCACCCAGGCTTGGGGACAATTGTATGTAGAGTTTTTGTTTGATATCCTTAGTTGGGAGATAATGTGATGAGGATCATGATATCCATCTCTACTTTTTTCAAATTGATTTGTTTCAAGAATTATTCCATATATTGTAGGGCATTTACTATAAAATTTCCCAGATGCTTGGGTAGCAAAAAAGTTCTATCGTGTTTGAAATGTAGAAAATGCATTTAGTTAGAGATGAACCTTTGCCTAGCATACTCCAAGGAAAACACCATTGGTGTGAGAAAATTTGATAACTTATATGGCTCTTCCTCAAAACCATACGCCCTTAGTATAGTAAATTATTTATATAGGAACCAATCTCCGATCCTCATACCATGGCTTATCTGTAAGAATTTTTTATTCTCTAGAAACATTCTAGGAGGTGAGGAATCATGCATTAGAGTGTAGATTATAGACATAAATTTGTTAGAAAAATTTGTGTAGTTAGGGTTTCTATATTCCATTCATACACTAGTAATTGTTTAACATACTCATCGTTGACTTTCAAATGTAGGCCTTTATAATGTTCATAATTATGGTAGAGGAACATGTAAAACAGGTAGGAAGCGTATCTAAACTGCTCCACAACAAGAATTTATTCCAATTGAGTATGGATTGATTGGGCTATCTAACTGCAGAGGTCAAATTTTGGGGGCATGACCCCGACAATAGGTGTTAGAAAATTTAAGAATCTTAGGATGGTGTCATAAACTGCATCATCATTGTCATACCCTAGTAAAGTGTAGGTATGTAGCTTTCCTTGAATTCTCATAAAAAACCATTGTATCATAAGGAGGCAGGGAGGTGGGGATTGCCATCCCCCTTTCTAGACGTTGATATAAACAATGATATCTCTCAAATTGCTTTAATTCTTAGTAGGATGTGGCTTGACATTGTTCATGGAGAGTTTGCAGGGATAGGAAATCAGGAAAACATAACATTTTCTATATTTATTTTGCATTTATAAAGCAAAGTGTTTTGGAATAATCGGCAGAAATGATGGTCCACTTATTGGGGGAGTATTGGATGGAACACCAAGTGATGAATTCTGGGAAGTACATAGTGCGTGGATAGACAACTCGGGACAAAATGGTTTCCCAAAGATGGCAGGGGTATTTACCAACAACGACTAAGGATTTAGCTTTTCGAATAGTGCAATTTAGTTAAAATGAAGGAACCACTGTATCAAATATTTCTACATCATGGTCCTATATGTTCGTCCCAAAAATATTTGGGCTTTCACAACTTTAATTTGGAGGATGCCATTTTATGTGAAATTTGGTCGGGATTTTAGAGTTATAATAGAGGTGCTAAAAACCTTTTACTACTCCTACCAAGGTAAAAATGGACAATGTTTTAGCAGAGTAATTACCCGAAGGGTAAAATCTTATCGGTGAGTTAATGTTACCGGTACATGTGTTGACTGGGCTAGTACAGTTCTATTTTTCTTCTTCTTAGGTGAATAGTCTTCTTCTTGGGTGAATAGTAATGGTATAAACTTTTGAAATTTCCTTCTCTAAACGTTTGGGCACATATTAATTTTGGACACTTTCATTTGGCACGCATAGAGAATGTCATATAGAATTAGTGGACCCACCTAACACGTGTCAGCTTCCAAGCGGTTGACGTGGATTCCATTATGTCTCTCCCTTTCATATGTGGAGGTCTTACTTGTCCTTTTCCTTTTCTCATGCGAAAACCACTTTCAGTTTTGTATGGAAATTTCCATTGGTCTTATGCCTCTTTTATCGTTGGGCGCCCAATCACTTTTCCCTTTAGCTTGTGGTTCCTAGACCGCGGTCAGCGAACCACTCTTTCTTTCATTGTTTTAAGCATTATTTTGACTTAGGAAGCTTATTCCAAGCTATTAAGGGCTTAAGACGAGGATTTTCAGAACTTTAAAAACTCTTTGGGGCTTATGATCCCTAAAATATTTACAGTGGTAACAAATACCACAAGGTACTGAAATTTCATATTTGATTCATATTTGAATTTATAATTTACACTCAATTTTGTTTTTCTTCGATTCATTCAATTAAATGACAGAAAATAAATATAGTAACATGGTGGCTCAAATTATCTCATGTATTTATTATAATTTACAGGAAACTCAAACATAAAATCCACGTTCCATGCCAAGCAATTCCATGCATTTATATAATTACAACCAACAAAATTTGAACAATTAATATAACATATTGAAGCTATAACATTTGCATGTAACAAAGGAAGGTACTTATCTTAATGTTCTCCAACTGGTTGCATAAAGGGGGTGAATCAATGTCATACACTTTTACCAATGTTTACTTCATTAACCGTGTACTATTATTTATCATAAACATTCATCAACAACAAAGCATAACACGTATAATTTTTATATGTAAAATCAATTTAATGAATAATGATTAAACCATAGATTACAATAATTTAATTGTAGGAGACACCAATCTCCAGTGATGGCGTGAGGAAAATACTATGTGATGAGCTGTGAAAAATCATTTGAAAATAGAACCACCTCATGTCTTATAATCTTGTAGTATGAAGCGGACTCAACAAATGAGGGTATGCCTTCAAAATCCATATCCTCGAGGAATCCATTATTGTCAACATTATTTAATTATGGCCTTTGATGATAAAGTCCCTCTTCTAAGCTGACATCCATGTGTACCACTCATCAAGTGAAACATGTCTTGTGGGGCCCCAGTGACATTATGTGATGCTCTCAAAGTCACCCAATTTCTTAGGAACTCTTCTTCAAAAAAATTGTTGACAAGCTAAATTTTTCTCAGAGAAAGAATCGCGTCTCCTTCCTCAAGGGATTCTATTTTGGGGGTGAGGAAAGTAGATATGGGTAGTTTAGCCACAAATTTGACATAAAATTTTCTTCAAACAATTTGTTGGAAAAAGGAAATTTTATCAGAGAAGGAGCAGTCACTCCTTCTTCAATGGGTTCTATTTTGGGGTGGGGAAAGTAAATGTAAGTAGAAAGAGCGACCTCTCTTTCCCCAAGTAGGTTAATTATGGATTTTTCTAATTTAATAGATCATATGCGATTTCAATAATTTTGGGTCCCTCAGAAAGACCTATCTTGGGGTTGGTGAACATGTTCCTTGTATGATTAGGAATTAGCCACTCATGTAATCTAGCCAAATTTTCCAATGGACCTCCTTATATGTATGGACCCTTTGATAAAAGTATATTCTCAGAGAAAAGGAGCGGTCGATCCTTCCTCTAGGGGTCCTATTTCATAGTGGAGAAAGTAGATGGTAAGGAGAAAGAGCAGTCACTCTTTCCCTAACTATGTCCATTTTGGAGTTCTAGGAATTTAGCAGGTCATATATGATTTGATGAAGGCGAAAAGCATTGAAAGAGTGTCCATCCCTTCAAGGAATATGAGAGATGGATAGAGAAAGAACACCCATCTTTTCCTGATACTGTCGAATAGAATTCATAATTCACAAACATAAACAATGATATATATATATTGCCAAGGTTTATGTTCCAAGTGACCCTTTTAGAAAGGAATGATCACTCCTCTAGCAAAGAGATGTGTCTTGGGGTTTTTGGACAACATGTTCCTTGCATGATTAGGAATTAGTCATTCGTGCAATCTAGATTTTTTCAACAAATGTCCTTATATGTATGGATCCTTAGAGAAAATAACTTTCTTATAGAAAGAGCAGATGCTCCTTCCTCAAGGGGTTCTAGTTTGGGGTTGGGGAAAGTAGATGGTAATGAAAAAGAGAAACCGTTCTTTCCCCATGTAGGTCCATTTTGTATTTATGGGAATCTAGTAAATCATATATGATTTCGATGAAGGCAAAAATATTTTAGAAAGGGTCCACCCCTTCGAGGAATATGGGGGTTGGATGGAGAAAGAGTGTTGGTCCTTTTCTGGTGTTGTTGGGCCTAGGGACAGGAAGGCAGAATTCATTCAGAATTCTGCCTAAGTATGGAGAAGAGATAAAGGAAAAGAAGAAGGAGATACGACATAAGTAGCAACAAAAAATAAAGAAGAGAAAGGAAGTTGTGACATAGGCAGTGAAAGAAAGGAAGAAGAAGAGGAAGAGGTGTTAGATGAGAAAGTTGCACCAGAAGGGGAAGCTGTGACAGAAGGAAGGAGTGTGACAAGGGAACGTATGACAAAATATCAGCATCAGAAGGCGTGCAAGTAGCGTAATGAATGGAAAATGACAGTAAGGCGTAATGCTCGGAAAGTGACATGCCTCAATGATCGTGGGTATGAGTTCGGCTAGAGCTGGCAGAAACCACACGTGTGAAGGAGTCTCTGTAAGTTAGGCTGATAGTTCCTCCCGTTAGGTGTTACCAGAATAGGAAATACAACATGTTGGTTGGATATAGGAAGTCGAATGAGAAAGCGACAGAAAAATAGTTTGTATTGACTCTGTATGGAATCTATATCGAGTCTGTAATAAGGCTATAAAAGAAGGAACCCAAGTTGTATTTGGGTTAGCCTCCCTATGGTCAATCTCTACGGTTAATTTTGAATTGTTAACTCTCAAGCTGGACTTCAATTAGACAAGAAGAGACTCTCATTAGTGGGGATTGTTAGCTTTTGGTTGATGGCTCTGTATTGCTAAGTGCATCGGAGTAAAGGATTTGCAGTGAGTTTACAGAAGAGTAGGAAAGGTTGAGTCGATCCAGTTTGTGTGCGAATCACTAGTAGAGAAAAGTAGGAAGAGAACAAAGAGAATATCAGAGAGCATGAGAGGGATCAAGAGTCTGTAAAGAAAGAGAAGGAGATATTGATAAGAGTCTGCAGCTTAGTGCACAGACAAAAGGTGCATCTATTTTCTCATCTCAGATGAAGAGAACCTTGTGGTTTTTCCCAAATGGGTTTCCACGTTATATTTTGTGTATATGTGTAAATGTTGAATGTGTTTGAGATATACGTGTAGATATTGTATCGAATGAATGATTGTAGGTTTGCTTACAAATGAATATATGAATATTGGTTGCATGGTATTGATTGAATATGATTATGTTGCACAACCATTATTGATATAATAAGATTGTGTTAGAGAAGCTAGGTCCTGGCCTACCTTTTGAGTCACAATGAACATAAATAATCCATCCCGAGACTTCATTGAGAACCTTGGAAAAAGGACAAGGCACCAGAAATTCCCCACCCAACTACGAAAACGTGTTTTTGGAAGTTACCCATTAAGAGAGATATCTCATGTGAGATGGCATCTTGTTCACAGGTGTTGTCGACTGAGCTCTCCTCTGTCGGGCCAATATCTTGGGATTTTTTGCACTGAATAGAAGGGACTAAACCTGGGTTAGGATCCATGGAGGAGAGGGACACTAGGAGAAAATCCAACAAATGGTTATGTTGTCGGGACCTGAATCATTGTGGCGAGGGATATGTTGTGGAAACCAACAAAACCGGAGATCCAGGATTAGGTGGATTTTAAGGAGTTAGAATTTACACGAAAAGAAGGTGAAGGATCTCGGCGGAACCCAACAGAGTGGTTGGGTCGGTACATCTATACAGACATTCACAATATTTTCTTTTTTGAGTTTCCCATTGTGTTGCATGAATGGTTGTCTAAGTTGGCAACCCAACAAATAAATTTTCAAGGAGGAGAACCGAAGGAGTGGACTCCTTAGTTAATTGAGCGACTAGAAGGAGTAAGCAAATCTATGTCAATGGATGTGGATTTTTGGATAGACAATATCTTGGAGGGATACATTACTGAGTTTGTTGTTGATACAATAACCTCATACAATGAGGCAGAGCGAGAAACATTTTTAAGGACCACGCGGTACATATCTGTCTAAAGCGTAAAAAGCTTCTTGACGCTCATAAATTATCTAAAATGCCCACAGGTAATTTGAATCCCACATGTTGGTAAGTAATAGTAAATATTGATAATATATAAGATATTAAATAGTTACATAGGTTTGGGCTTTATATAATCCCGTCATGCACCTTTTCGTAAAACGGCATGACTATTGACTTTAGATAGTCTTTTAATTAATAATAAATTAATAATAAGTTAATATTAATAGTAATTTATTAGTTTATTGTTACATTTCCTTCCCCTTAAGGGAAGCTTTGTCCTCAAAGCTTCATTGACAACAATGTATGATTTTGCTTGAACTGTCATCTCTGGATCCCTTTGTAACACTTGATGAGATAATACGATATGAGTTACGGATTCCCCGGGAGAATTGTCACATCGTATCTATTGTGGCCCATCCCAGATCTATTTTGATCAGACCTCTAAGATCATTTGGGAAATGGTTCATCTCAATTGTTGCTTAGTATGTCGAACTGTTTACTTGTAAACATAACTCTTTTGTGAATGCTCATTTGGATGATTATAATTGGGATGTCTGTAAGTCGTATGTGTTGTTTGTTTTTCTTCCTTTTGAACTGCGGGGAGGACTGCCTTCACTTCCTCGACTTGACTTTGTTTTTCGGAGAGTCTGGATGCTTCTTTCTGGATTTGCACTATTTTGTTCTCCAGTACATTGTTTTTACTTTGAATCTTCTCAAACCTTTCGTCTTGTGACTTTTTGTCCTCTTTTAACTTCTTGATTTGTTTCTCTAGTTCTTTATTAAGATTCTTTAGGCACTGGTTTTCTTATTGATTTTCTAGGACTCTTCCTTCGAGGTCTTCATTGGACTGTTCCTTCTTGCAACTATGTTTTAGTTTTTTAATCTTCGTAATTAATATTTTATTATGATTTCTTAATCGACATATTTCTTCAGTATTACTTTTTAATGTGTTACTGACTTTTGTAATTTCTAACTTGTGCTCTTTTTTTGAGTTGTCCTCTTTCTGCTGGAGTTCCTCAATCTATTCTTGAAGGCGACAATTCTCTGCTTCTTGGCATTTTACTTTTGTCCGAATTTGCGTGATTTTTTCATCTTTGTCCTTGATGATTTTTTTAATTGTTTTATTTCTTCTTTATTCTCAACTGCATCTTTCATGATTTTTTGGTTTTGTAGATTCTGATTGGTATATTATTTACTCATTAATTCCTCAATTTGAGTAGATAATATTTCAATACGGATTTTTACATAATGATTCTCTTGCTCTATTAATCCCTTAGAAATATCCATCTTTGTCATGTCAAATACTTTGTCTAATGTTACTTGTATTTGGGACTGCAATTCTGATTTAGAATTCGCCATAATTCCTGACTTCTAGTGTTCTTTGACGATAGTTGGTTTTCTTTTTGACTGACTTCTTGTCTTCTTCGATTTTGTCTTGTTTTTCTTTACTCTTGTAATTTAATAATTGTACTTAATACAATTATTAAGTAATAATAATAATAATAATAATAATAATTTTTATTTTTTTGAAGGTTGAAATAACTAATTTTCTTTCCCTAAAGACTTCTTGTAGATTGGGTGGTTGGGAGGAATGATTGTTACCTTCCCCACCTAAGTTCAATCCCACTTGCTTCTTAGTAGAAACTCTTATGCACTTTTAGATTTTTTTCCTTAAGTTTTGTAAAATGGTAGTAGATTGGGTGGTTGGGAGGAATGAGCGTTACCTTCCCCACCTAAGTTCAAATCTCACTTGCTTCTTAGTAGCAATTATTATGCACTTTTAGATTTTTTTCCCCTTAAGTTTTGCAAAACGGTGTAGATTGGGTGGTTGGGAGAAATGAGTCTTACGTTCCCCACCTAATTTTAAATCTCACTTTTTGTTTGTTGTTGGAGAATAAACCCAAACCCACTTATTAAGAAACCACATGTGGTTTTACTTTTACCCTTTTTTTTGTTTTACTTTTACCTTCTTCTTTTTTTGGTTTTACTTTTACCTATTTTTTGGCAGTTTTACTTTTTTTTTTCTTTTTTTAAAGGACAAGGTCCTATTTTTTGGGAAATCCCTACTATAGTGGTTAAAAACCCAAATCAGGAACTATAGCTTAGCTTCGATACCACTAAAGCATAAAAAACTTCTTTAACGCTTGTAAATTCTCTAAAATGCCCACAGGTAATCTAAATCCCACATGTTTGTAAGTAATAGTAAATATTGATAACATATAAGATGATAAATAGTTACATAGGTTTGGGCTTTATATAAGCCCGTCATGCACCTTTTCGTAAAAAGGCATGACTATTGACTTTATATAGTATTTTAATTAATAATAAATTTATATTATATTAATTTATTATTTTATTGTTACACTGTCATCTTTAAAAACGTGGATAAAAATGCTTGTATGTGAAAAAGACATTCTGTGAATGTGATAGGACTATGTATAAATAGAGTGGCTATGTCTCAGTAGAATCTTGAATTGATATGTTCCCGGGATATAGTGGAACTAAACTAGAGTCAAGATTTCTAAGAAGCAGAAGAAAATATAGAACGGGTAAGCGAAGAAAGACTATGTTAGGAAGAGGGAGTTGCAACATGAATAAAGAAGAAGAAATCTACGAGCTTGTGTCATACTTGGACGAAGGGTTTTGTGATGAAGAACAAGAATATCGGCCGATCTCTGAAGGAGACGAAGAGTCAGAAGAGTCGACTGAAGCCCTGGAATGAGAACGTGGTTACAACTCACCTACAACACCGAATACATCGTTAGAGGTAAGATCTAGAGACTTATCTCCAAGTGCATTTGTAAATACAAGTAGTTGTAAATAGAATACAAGGAAGTCTGGCTAGCCAAAAATTTGTTCCAACTGTACCAACAGTAAATACAATGGTTGGATCTGACACTAAGTTACCAATATTCAATGGAAATGGGTTGGAGGACCCAAAACAACATTGGTTCCTTTGTGAAGTTGTGTGGACTGTGCGACAGATCCAGGATGAGAATATCAAGAAAGCACAAATGATCATGACTATGCGAGGTCGTACACTTGACTGGTACATGATATTTTACATCGTACCAGTAGGAGTTGTTGAGAAAACACTCAACGAGATTCGAGTGGGTATGATAGATGAGTTCACAAAGCCAAAATATGAATCGTAGTGCATTAGCGAGATAAAGGAAATTAAGCAGCTACCGACATAATATGTCTGGGACTTTGACCAAAGATTTAAGACATTGATGGCCAAAGTGAGCTTCCAAATTTCGAATGTACAACACAAGGAATGGTTTATTGCCTCCTTGTTACCACATATTTAAACCCAATTGATGCAATAGAAGATTGTGTCGCAGATAGAGGCTATGGAGATATCAATGAAATCAGAATCCTCTCCAATTGGAGATACCAGCACGGGGATGATGCAAATTCAGTCGTAGCTGGACAACCTTATGGTGTAGCTCCAAGACATTAAGAGAGGAAAGGAATTTTAGGAATAACTATGGTGTACAAGTTTGTGAACAGACTGACACCATTAAGAGAATTTCCTGGTGCTCATGAGCTACCTCACAGCAGAAGTGTTGAATCCGTTAAATACCCAAGGTATTCCTTGGTGTAGAACATGCCATACTAGGGGCCACAAGTCCGAAGAATGTTTGTACTTATATAATATTATAAGTGCACCAACTAGTATATTGTAAATTTTCTAAATCAGTAGGTCATGGTGAAAAGGACTGCAAAGCACTTCAATTGCTGCAAGAAAATACTATGGATACCTACTTAATGAAGAATGATGAGCAAATGTAAGATGAACGAGTGCAACCTTAGTATCATCTTTCTCAATATCAATAACCACAGTACCCTCATCCGCAGTATTAGCAGAATCAATATCCACAACAACAATACCCTCTACAAAGGGGAGGTGAAAATTTTCTAGGTCGGGGACAACAACAAGGAGGAGGAAGATTTGGTCGTGGAAGAGGCTAAGTAATAAGTTATAACTGTGGACATCCAGGACATTTTTCCCATGATTTCCAAAGTCCTGCAAAAACATGTACATGTTGCAAAGCATTTCATCACACTGTTGAACAGTGTCTGCAACTAATTGTGAAATGGAAGGCTCGAACTGTCGTCAACCCTAATCCAGTGTAGAATCAAAATCCAAACCCCAACCAGAACATTCAGATGGTTTTTGTTGAATTGATAGAAACTCACATAGTTATCATTAGAAGAGGAGTTGTTGCAATAGACGTAGACCAAAATACACAACAAGCACAACCGTAGGTGAGACCCGTGGCACAAAAGAAAGCCCGCTAGATGTCTAGAAGGATAAAGAAGTATTCTTGGATGTGCAATTAGATTTTGTTGATGATAAACCATCGACATCTGGACAAGTCAAAATCATGCCCGAAATATTTGAACAGTTATTCAGGAAGTAACCAATGAAAAAGGTTAGTAATCTTAAAGAATTTTTAAAAAATTGTTTAACACTAATAAATGATAAAGATGTTGTCACAGAATTGATAGCACTACTAAAAGAAACTCCAGATGATCTGCAAACTAAAAAAAGTGTTGACCATATCAGGAAGAGACTGAAGATAGGTCGAGAACTATGAATGACTGCTCAGATAGGAGAATATGATATGGATTATATCATATTAGATTTGGGCTCGGATGTTAACATACTGACAAGCCAAACATTCGAGAGCATGAATAAACATCGACTAGATTGGTCTCCCACTCAACTAAGGCTTGTGAACCAGTCGAAGGTTCTACCAATTGGTAGACTAACTCAAGTTCCTGTAGAAGTTGAAGGCTTAAGAACATATGCCGATTTTGTAGTAATTGACATTGTCGATGACACAAATCCATATCGTGAACTACTGGGAATTGATTGGGTAATAGAAAAAAAAAACCATTATAAATTTTAAGAAAAGAATATTATCATTTGAAGATTCTGAACTAAGGGGGGTTGCTCCAATTGATCCGCTCGAAGGGAAGAGATATGTTGAGCTAGTAAATAGTGAAGGTCAAGGAAATTACCTGGATAAATTATATAATATCATAGCATTAAAGGAAGGTTATATAAATCCAACAACCAACAAAAAACTGAGTTGGCGAAGTGTAAGTTCTTGCACATTTGATTCAGGTGATGCCCTGGAAAATCTATAGAAAAAACTACATGAATTTTCCATGAGAAGATGCACAAGAATCACAATATCTTTCTGAAGAGTAGGATCTGAAGCAAGCACGCTACCTACGTATGAAGGATTACCCAACCTTGCATCTTTTCTGGTAGAATTTGAAGAAAAAGTTATAGAATCACAACGATTGTCTGCCTTGGACTATGCACTAAAAGCTACGCCCGTAATATGGTGGGGTACACATAAAAAATATATCTCTATGTGTCTAGAATGTAAATGATTACTAGAATTTAGATTTGGGGAAGAGATCAGTTATTAAGATTAGAAGTATACAAGACTGAAAAATCGTGTGGAGCATATTGAAAATTGTCGTAAGAAATGGCAGAAATATCCACGACAGGAGTGGGTTCATCGATTCATCCACACTTTGGAAATGGTACCAAGAAATTGGTACACATCAGTTAAGCTACAACAAGGAACTATTGCATGGGAAAGTTTAGTTACAAACTTCACCCAAACGTTTGAGTTCACAAATGAACATCTGACAGTTGATGTTGCATTACAAATAATGAAGGAAAATATATTTGGGGAAATCGTAGTCGTAGCCACGAACTTACACCAATGCACCATGACAATACACAACTGGATGGATTGTGGAAAATATATTTGAGGAAATCCCAGTCGTAGCCACAAACTTACACCAATGCACCACGACAATACACAACTGGATGGAATGTTACAATATTACAGGAGAACTAGATGATGATGATCCACTTGAGATAAACATACCTGAGTCAGAAGGTATGCGTAAAGTGAAAGGAGCTGGTATGCATGAAGTCAAATACATGGTTGGAGACCTTACTAAAATAAGGCATAAGTGTGTTGATACCCCCTATCCTGCTAACCATGACTAGAATAAAAGTGAACAGTAAAGGAGCAAGATATCAGAACCTTTGGTTCGAGAAGGACATAAAGGACCGACAAAAAGAGAATAATATTAAGTTTCTTTATGCATGGAAAGGATATAAGACACCAAGTAAAGACCATGTATAGATTAGATTGTTAGATTTTATCATTTAAACAATATGATTTTAGGATCTTATCTGAGAGAATAACATGCACATCAATAATCACAAGAGATAAGAGACACAAAGATTTTCCTCGGGGAAACCATAAAGGAGAAAACCCCGCAACTTCCTCAGAGATAGAATGAGCACCAATGGCAGCAGTAAGACCCAAAGATAGAAAATATGATCTCCAACAGTCGTTCTCTCTCTCACTTGTGTGAGGACTTCCTTTCTCACTCATGCGCCCCTATTGAGTGAGTGTGTGTGTTACAAATAGAGAGTCTCAGTCTCTATTTATACTAGTTTCTGACTTGACAATTACTTACCAGGGCCGACATCTCTAGGAGAGTCTAATAACCCTAGTGCCCCACAACTATGGGGACTTTCCCCCCGGATCAACAAGAAGGGTTAACCTTAACTCAATTGTGGGGACTATTTCCTCGACTTACAATGGAGGGTTAACCTCATTGAATCTGCATGACTTTATTATATTAATGACTCTCCCGATAAGAACATCGGGGTACAATGAAATATAAATGATTCTCCTGATAGGAACATCGGGGTACAATATACGATATACAAGTGAATACATTCCGAAGTTACAAATACATCAACATAGATGATGCCATTGTTCAACGATTTCTCCTGGTTATTGAATTTCAGATTGACCCGCACCATATTTACATGTAGCCACAACAACAACAATAACGTCAAAGGCTACCAACCAAATTCATAACGACAGAGGAGGAAGTTGAAGAAATTGTTAATGAGTGGCCAAAGGAATTGTGTGTCCCAGTACCAGAAGATCAAATTCGACAAGAGGAGAACTCAGATGAGGGAAAGGAAGAAGAAGATCCATCGAAGGATTTGGACTCTACAAAAATCCATTCCCCCTCGATATCGACAAAACTAGAAACAAAAAATAAAGGGGGAGGGGGGGGGCTCAGAAAGAACACGTACAATCCAAAAGAAAGAAAAAGAAGATGAAAGATGACGGAACTACAAATACTATCATCTTGGACAGGAAGATTTACAAATGACAACTGAGGAAATAACTGAAGTAGCGCAGACCAGCTTCAAATCCATAGAAAAGCGATAAGAATAACTCTCATATATGGCTACTAGTATTCTTAAAGTTTTGTGTAAAGTAGTAAAACATGTTAAAATTGTTGTCAACTCTCCAATTACAACAAGGGAATCACAAGACCCATCAGAAACTTAAAAAATGGAACAAACTGAAATACATGTTCCATTCCCACCAATAACACTGGAAGTGTCCAAAGGAGTTGTTGATCTAGGAACTATGGAATTTAATGACGTTTTCAGGGACATTGGCTAGATCACCATAGATTTCTCATCCATGGAGATAAATGAGGTATACAAAATACAGAATGTTGTAATTGTAGAAATAAAACTACGTGAATGAACCATGGACAAGCAACTGAAGGTTGTAAATAAAAAGAAAATGAAACAAGCACTACATAAAACTAAACAAAAGATGAAGGAATAGGAAGGAAACTATCAGGGGATTGACAAGGCAGTAACCCTGGCCTGTGAGAACTTTCCATCAAAGGGAATAATAGAAGAAATGGAACCAAACGACAAAATCCTTCGACTTGGAAAAATATCGGTTGATATTAGGAAGAAGGTTACAAAGCTTGAAGAATAGATAAGAACAAGCACACCTCCAGAAGTGATGGAGAAAAGAAGAGACATAGTAATTGAAGCTATGAAGAAAATAGAAGAACCAAAATAAATAAGCGCTAAGGCTGTCGACCAAGTCTCTTAGACTTGGGAATCCTTAATGGATGATGAGAAATAACAGAATATTGTGATTGAGCTTACTGTGTTTGAAGTAAACATCACACAGATAAATAATGAGTGCTTGTTTCTCATCAAACTTGTCTGCACAATCTTCAAGCACCTGCAAAACCAAGTGCATCTCCTGATCCACCATATCATGAGATTCCTCCATATGTTCAAGAATGCAATCAGGCTTGTCAATATGGTTGAATGGTGTGTAGGAGGGTAGGTAATATCTTTGCAACTTCTCATGAAGTTTCTCTATATCCATCTTGGACTCTTGGAGTGCACATTGAGTGCTCTTCAAGGAATATTGGGTGGTCATCAATTCCTATGTGAGCTTGCAAATTTATTCTTCATCCTTCAAGTATTCCCCACAAAACAACTCCACAAGCTCAAGCAAACTGTCTCTATTAGAAAGAAAATACAAAATATTACCTTTGGTGCTTGTCATGGCCTTCTAAAACTTCTCCATGTCTTCCATGGAAGATTTCTCCTCCAAATTCCAACAGATATTTGTCATCAATGCATGGGTTCCATGGAGAGTGTGTAGGGCCTCTTTAATCTTGCACTCATTCATCTTCAATGACCCTGAAAGTAAATGAGGTTCTATGTTGCTCGGAATATTTCACCTCCTACGGAAAACAAGGTGTTCCGCTGGTCTTAATGGTTCAGATCCAGAACAAATAGATCACCGAGGTTGATAACTATCCCTAGACGATGTAGATATCTAGAATGCAAGGATTTGATAGTTCACCTGTGTACCTGCAAAAGAGTTCAACACGAAACAGATCAAAGCAACCAGAATATGATCTACTAGTCTATGCTAGTGACTAAGGAATCTAGCAATATATATCTGAAATCAAACATCAACAATATATATGGGAGAGAAAATAAGCTTGCATTAGAAATATGAAGAAGTTTACAACCAAGCCTTAGCGTTGACATGCATCTCCATGAAACCAGCTCTTCATCCCCAAAAGATCTGACTCTAGCTCTCTATCCTCTCTCCAAATGGTCTTGGGCCAAGAATTAGTCCAATAGCATAACAATGCCTTCAATGTTCTCCCCTCAACCATGACTATGAGCTCATATTTATAGGGATAGATGGATAGAGATGGTTGAGAAATTAGTGGGTGAGGTGGCCTCTAAGATCCTAAGATGAGGGATCTCGAGCTCAACTAACCCACAACAATAAGGATAAGGGATATCTCGAGGCTTATCATCTAGAAGCCCCGCGAAGCTTCTCTTTTTCCCTTTTTACCCAGGGTACCGCGCTTCTCCTTCTATGACAGAGTGGTTCTGTTAATAACCGCCTATGGACCAAGGGTGACATGCAATGGCACTGCTTGTGGACAACCGATGAAAAGTGGTGTGAACAGGGGTACCGGTCCTGGATAAAGGGGCATGAGCGGTGCTATGAATTTGTGTGATAGACTAATAAAAAACTATTTAGTCTTCACTCCAGAAGCTAGGATTCAGGGCAAGTAGGTATGTCAAAGGTCTTATCACATGATGGTGACAGGATTTTGGTATAACAGGATGCCCCCCAAAGCATGAGTCTTAGAGTGATACGATAAACGAGAGCTTTGAGAACAAGTCAGTGCCAGGAGATGAAAATGTTGGCTCAATCGGAGCATGCAGTCAAGTAGGAATCTGTAGTACATAAGTATGTTGACTCATAGACACAAGTAACCAAACTCATAGCTGCAGACCAATACAAAGCAGATCCATGAGTGGAATAAACAAGCATGGCTACTAGAATACAACGTAGATCCATGTGATAGAGGACTCAAACTTGGACATAGCTACCAGACATACAACGTAGATCTATGTCATACAGACGCAAATTTGAGCATAGCCACGACCATACAAATGTGGATCCATGCTAGATATACAAAACTCCATCGCAACATGGGGAAAAAGCGATGAGCACTTTTAACAAATGTCCAGGGTTTTCGTCTCGTCTTCCACAAAGTACGATTATATCCATGTGATTACAATGATCTGAAGTCAAACATGGTAGAAACCACTTGATTACCGGCCAATGATGTGAACCGTTAACAAGGGCAAGGGAGATCACCATTAATGTCAATGATTCCCAAGGCACCCTAGTACATTTACTGAGTGCGAATAGATGTCTTGATGTCGAACACTCAGTCGATTCTATCGATCAAAGGTCAATGATGTGAACCTATGTCGAGAGCGAGAGAATCTGTCATTAAGGCATACAGATCTCAAGGTACTAAATATTGTTTCTAAGACTATTTCCTGGATGATGAGCTGACATTGACATGAATAGTCTCGTCGAAGGAGGGCCATGATGAGTCCCACATCGACGACACGAAACTCGGAATATAGTTCTGGAATGATGTGAACATAGTAACCATATGACCGACTCAAAGATACTGACACAAAGGCTATGTATATTGCAGAGGTAAGACTTCTTTAGATTCCCTTTGAACATCGGGTGGCACGACAAAATGACTTGGCAGCATGACTAAATAGGACAGATACACAATGCGACAGTGGACAATGCATTCTTTTGAAAGACTCAAAGGATTGGCATGACTCATGAAAGTGGATCGTCATGGAGACCAGCTGAATACCCAACTGACTGACATGATTGTGCAGACAAGTGCCATGTTCAAAGGTAACGACAAACAACTACCATTATTTGCAAAATGATTCCCTTTCCCATTTCCCCCATCATGATCGATGAGTGCCTCTTTTTGGTTTTATGAGTTCAAAGAGGGTAACAAACACTCGATATAGCTCGTCAGAAGACAAGTCCAGTCCCATATGTTTTATGAACCTGAAAGAGGATGGGCTCGTCCCCAAAACGGGTCTCTCAATGTTTAATTTAACGAGTCCACTGAAAGAAAACTCAGTATCGTTCATGTTTAGAGAGTCTGAACGAATATGGAAGAAAACTCCATGGGGGTCCTTTTTCGTATGATTTAGTCTCTAAGGCCCGAAAAAGTATAAAATCATACCTTAGAGAACTCTTCCAGTAATGATTGGCTGGAGTGTTCCTTTCTTGTAAATAGTACTGTCTGAATCGAGAAAGAGATAACCTACCGTCAGATAGACGACTCTTCAAATACTTTAACGAGTGTGAAGAAAACAAGATCGCTCAACAATATTTTCATATTTAGGGAGTCTGAAAAGGGTTTAAAGAGAACTCCATGAGGTTTCATTACACAATGTCACTTTTTACGAGCTTGGAAAGATTCAGAAACGGACTCGACTATCTTTTCATGTTTAATGAGTCCGAAAGAAGATGTGAAAAGAAGACTCCATGACGTTTCTTTACACAATGTCGTATTTAAGGAGCCTGGAAAGAAACATGAACTGGACTCGGAACTTTGATACTAGATTTTAATGAGCGTGACAAAGTGTCGTAATAAACGCTCAACGACCTTTTCCATTTTGTGAAAGTACGAAAAATCCATAAACAAACTTTCCAAAGCTTTCACTAAAGTCAACATGCAGATGACTCATAAACAAGTGTTAAATGCATCCAAAATCAACATCACGGGATTATGACAAATAGATTTTGACCAAAACATGATGTAATATCAAAACTATACTAAGTCAGACCCAAAAAATGTCTATATAAAGCAAGTAAATAGTAAAAAATCAAACATTTCACTATTTACCTCTAGCATAGAGCACTTGGAGCATTTTTTAACCAGATCTTCCGCAGCTGATACCGGGAGTTCCCACTGTCCGTTTTCAGTCTTGTCAGTTGCAGGTAACAGCTAAGGCCTTCTTCTTTCATTTCATAGCTTTTATTTTGGGATTTGGTGGGGTTTTAGGCCTATTTGGCAAGCCCTAAAATCCTATTCGCGGGCACCGCGGCTACCCCTTACAGAATAGGCGGTACCACCCGAGAACCGTGCCAAGAACAAGATGGATAGGCGATGTCACCGTCTGTCTCCAATGGGGCACAGGCGGTGCCGGTCGTGGAGAAATTGAACCAATGATATATACAAAATTAACTCATTCTTTTGATTTATGGTGACTCAAGGATGATATTGATGTATACCATTGTTGTTTTTGGCAGGTCTACGCTTCCAAAATATGGTGATATGGAAGGAAAGAACACATGATGACAAGGATGCCGCTACTGAAAGGGATCCGGTTTGTATTGCCGCACTCCAGAACTGTGGGCTTCTAAAGTTCTTCCGGACACCAATCATGGTGTCCCACGAGAGACTACTAGAACACATACTGAGAATGTGGAATCCAGAACAGCAGTATTTCGATGTGGGGGCACATATACTTACAGTGGAGGTAGAGGACATCTACTTCTTGACTGGCCTATCAAGACGGGGTGCCCCTATCTCACTGACAGGTTCTTGTGGTGGGGACATTACCACCAGAGAGCTCATACGTCGACACTGTGTACCAGGTATAGGTACATCAGGGAAGAAAATCCCCATCAAGGTAGTGACAGACAGGGCTCTACGGATCGTTCTGTTCACCATGCAGAGGGTGGCAGGGAGCCAGGGTGTACATCAGGCTTCCAAGGCACATATGTTGTATTCCCTAGAGGTAATGGCACCTACGGTGTTCAATTGGGCGGAAGCATTGCTTCCAATTTTCAAGGATCGGCTAACTAAATGTCGACAGGGAGAGCTGAAGCAGTCCAGCTTTGGTTCCATCTTAGCTTGTTTCTTCTTTGAGCGGGTCCCCCAGATGAGGCCCCATGTGACTTTTCGGAGTCTGAGAGCACAGGACCCCTGCATGCTGAGGTGGGTCTAGATCATGCCTCGCACAGGAGCGGGTAGGGGCAGAGTGAAGTTCGGTGACGCGTTCTTCAGATGGCTGCAGGATCAGATGCTCATGGTCGAGGACTATGCCTATGCAGGCACAGATTTTACAGGTGATCCTGACCTACTGCTCCTGCCTGGAGGGCAGTGGGGAGACATTGGTAAGAAACAAGAAACCCTAAAGATGAAAAATGTTTTTTATGTTTTATATTTTTTATGATGAGTGACGAGACATGTTTGTCTTCATGCAGATGTCGGAGCAGTGAGGCCTGGAGGAGCATCTCCATTAGACAGGTGAGCCAGAGCTCACTTTGTGCCACAGGGTGATGATATCACTGGGGAGCTAGAGAAGAACCTTGAGAGGTTGACTCTAGACATCCCAGATGCTAAGATAGATGACCTCCCGACTAGATATCGGAGATCTACGGCGGAGGCACCAGGCAGATTCAGCAGGCTACTACAAAGGGTGGCTCGAGCAGTGATGTGCTATCACGAGCACCACTAGTGGATGAGACATGTATACTGAAAGCTGATAGCTTCAGGATTTTGTATGATGATTTTTCCTGAAAGCCTACGTGCTTCAGATGAGGTCTCGGGACCTATTTTTTGTAAAATCTTTGTATATATATGTACAGACTTTTACATGATGTTTATACGTTTCAAATGGATGAATGATTTTTCTATGAGTTCTATGCATATTTAAATGTTTATTTACATTGTACCATGTTTGATCAACGTCATGAATGGCCAATCTGCCAATCTAGGATGTAATTAGCCAATGAATCAGCAACTACATTATGTTCCCTAGAGATATGCCTATATGTAATGGTTCCAAATGATCTTTCTAACAAACGTACCCTCCGGAAGAGATAGAGGAGCACTCGGTTCCTAATGGTGTAGAAATGGTTTAAATGACAAACCACGAGCTGAGAGTCCATCAAAACTACTAGATCATGGACATCTTGGGTGGTAGCTTCGGTCAGAAGACTGATGACTACTTCATACTTGGCGATGTTATTAGTAGTGGGACCTAAGAAAACCATGCCTGAACTGACCAAATCTTCAGCTGGGGAATAGAGAACCCAAGCAGTCGAGGCTAGATTCAAGGTGTGGCGGCAAGCACCATCAACGAAGCCATAGAAAGCCATCTGCATGACCAAAACATGGTATAAACAAATGTGGACACCAAAACTCAAAACCATCTTGAAAATACTATAAACACACTGAAAGTCAATCAATATACATATATACAAGATACCATCCAAGAAGACCTAGGCATAGTACCTTTTCAGGTACAACCCATTGTGAGGTTTCCCCAAAGGGATCCCATCATAATCTACCAACTCATAGGCTCCTTTCTCTAACACCTTGGAAATAACGAAAGGTCCATACCACATAGACTCAAACTTACCCGTTCCTAGCTTGTCATATCTCTGGTCATAAGTCAAAACAAGGTCACCCTCATTGAAAACATGAGGCTGGATCGATTTATCACACTGCGCCTTGACACATTTCTTATGTGCCTCATTAGCCAAGGCAGCATCTCTACGAGTCTCATCAAGGTTATTCAAGTACAAGAATCTCGCTTCCTGTGCGGAAGTGTGCAGGAGAAGTTCGACGGCGAGTTGTAAAGATGGAATCTGACATTGGATAGGCAAGACAGCTTCAAGTCCATAGACAAGCTGGAATGGCGTGAAACTAGTAGTTGTTTTCACGGAAGTCCAATAAGCCCAAAGTATGGAAAAAAGAACGAGATGCCAATTGGATTTATGATCTCCAACCATCCGACGAAGCATAGTTTTCAAAACTTTTTTAATGGCCTCTACCTGACCATTAGCTTGCGGATAATAAGGCGTAGAGTTTTCATGGCAAAAACCTATCTTGGCACTCAATTCCTCCATCATGTGATTACGGAAATGAGATCCGTGATCAGTGACAATGGACTGCGGAACTCCAAATCTAGCTATAATATGATTGAACAAGAAGAGAGCGGCAATCTTACCATATTCTACATATGTAGGCATGGCCTCAGCCCATTTTGTTAAATAATCCACGGCTATGATGATGTAACCATGCCCCCCGGCCGAGGTAGGATTACAATGCATGAAGTCAATCCCCCATTTGGAAAAAGGGCCAACGACAATGACAGGGTGAAGCGAAGCAGGATGGGTGCGCTTTTTGGGGTAAAAATGTTGACATGGTGGGCATTTCTCAACAACCTCATGATAGTCTTTGAAGACAAAAGTCCAGAAATAGCCAGCACGAAGGATTTTCTGGGCTGTAGCCATCCCAGATAAATGACCGCCACATGCTCTAGAGTGGCAATCATTCAGCACGTGTTTAGCCTCCTCATGAGTGAGGCATCACCGAAGAATGGAATCAATCCCACATCTATACAAGGTATCATGCAAGATAATATAGTACTTTGCGTGGTGCCGGATGCAGTGACGATCGTCGTGAGATAGATGTGGCTAAAAACGCTGGGTCTGGAGATAAATCAACAAATCTCCATACCAAGGATCAATAGTCCTAATAAGGAACAGGTATTCATCTAGAAATGAATCGCTGGGCTCAGATTCCGTAGTAGCACAGGGAAGGTCACATATAAGCTCGGAAAAAACCAGGGATTTCTTTGATGTAGCCATGGAAAACTCAAGATCGAACTCCTGAAGGATGATGATCCAATGGGAGTACTTGCCCCCGAGTACCTAATGATTCAGAATGTAGTACATCGGGTTCTGGTCTTCCAATACGGTGGTAGTGCGAAGCAAAATAGTGACAAAAATTTTGCACAGCGATGACCGTGGCCAAAGCTAGCTTCTCCACATGTGAATAATGGGTTTCAGAATCAATAATATTCTTACTAGCGTAATAAATCACATGCTCCTGACCGTGGATATTGTCCTGTAATAAAACCATGGAAATGGTAGTAGCAGAGGCATCAATATACAAGAGAAAATCCTTTGAATAGTCTGGGGGGTGTATCACGAGTGAATGAGTCAGAGCATGCTTAAGACTATCAAAGGTACGTTGGGCCTGGTCATCCAAGAAGAATGGGGTGTTCTTCTTGAGGAGACGCATATAACTGTGCGTTTTCTCAGCAAAATTGCACACAAAACAGCGGAGAAAGTTTGCCTTCCCCTGCAAACTTTAGAGTTCAAGGATGTTGGTTAGGGATGGTAGATTAATGATGGCGACAATCTTCAAAGGATCAATCTGGATGCCATCTTTGGATACCACAAATCCAAGCAGACATCCCATCTCAACGCAAAAAACACATTTATGCAGATTGAGCCATATATTATAATGACGACATCTCAGGAATATGTCTCTAAGATGACCGAGATGGTCCTCTCGTTGCTATGAATGAGCAGGGAGGTCGTCAAGGTACGGTTCAACAATATGTCTAATGTCGTGAAACGCATAGGACATTGCACGCTGGAATGTGGCACCAGCGTTTTTCAAGCCGAAAGGTAACTTCTTATATGCAAAGGTTCCCCATGGGCAAATGAATGTCGTCTTATGCTGATCTGCGGGCAATATCTCAATCTGATTATAGCCAGAGAAGCCATCCATGAATGAAAAGATGACACTTCCAACACAGTTGTCGATAATCTGATCGATGTGCGGGGTAGGAAAGTTGTCTTTGGGACAAGCTTTATTTAAATCCCTAAAGTTGATACAGACTCTAATGGTTCCCTGCTTTTTATTGACAGGGACAACATTCGATACCCATTCCGTCAGAGGTACAGGATAAATAAAACTAGCTTTCAAAAGTTTTTTAATCTCAGCTCTAATAGCTGCAGCCTTCCTAGGATGGACTTGCCTAAGTTTATGCCTGACAGTTTTAGCCGTGGGATAAGTTTTAATCTCATGGACCACAATGGAAGGGTCGATCCCAGGCATCTCTTCATAGGACCAGGAAAAAACATCACAAAATTCCTTAAAAAGTGCCTTATATGTTTCAGATTCATCTATAGAGCAGTTCTGCCCAACATCAACGTGCTCAATAACATCAGGCTTGGCTGATATGTCAATTGGGTTCGTCTGAGTAATGTTGCAAAGGTTTCCTTCAGAATTTGTATGTTGTAACAATATATGACTTTGCGGAACGTTGACAATATTAGTAGGAAACAAGGATGCGAAATCATGGCTGCCTGAAATGGTATTGGGGAGGAACATTGATCTATGATGGTGATCCTCCCAAATGGGTTCACCTGTGTTCATGATCTCTATAATGGACTCGTCGGAAGGAAAATTCTTAGAGAGATAGTCTAGAACCGGAAGAGAAGGTGCTAACAAATACGATAAATGGTAAGGATCCAAAGCCACTAAATGAATGTCATTAGTGTGATTATCAGAGCAAGTTTGAATGGTGTCATACATAGCTTCGTGTGGACTCAACAACATTTGTACCCTGGGGCTCAATATCAAATGAGGCGATCATATTGTTACGGAGAGAAATTCCTATGGCTTGGGGTACCACAACAGACAGCTAGACTCCAGAAATCAATCTTTCCCAATATGCAATAGAAATAAAACAATCTAACACTAAAGGATCGAACCTCGTACCTTATTTCGGACGGTTGTAGTAGATCCCCGTTGAGCTTTCCAATCTTCAGCTTGAATTGTTATATCACGTCCTCAACAACAAGTAAACAATAAAAGCATACTATATTTCATGGTGTTAGATCTATTCTAGCATATATAATCAATAATGTAAAAGCATTTGACATATTCCAATGGAAACAATATTCATTCAAATACACATTACTGGACAGGAAAAGATATTTCTATTAATAAGAATCAGAGATTACAAGTGACAACCTCTGACGGCACGTCTGCGAATCGGAGAAACTGAATCCCCCACTTGGGCCTCCACCACCTCAATCCTCCATCACTTCGATAGCAAGCTTACTAACAAAGGGCAAGCTTGGGAAGAACACAACAGTGCTCCAAGGGACAAAGGGATGCAGACTCAAGCATAAATCTGGGCAACAATGGACTATAGTTTCGTTGCTCTCAAAGTTCTCTTATGCTTTCTATGTACCAATGGGTTCCTTATATAGCTTTTCAAAGGGATACTGAAGGGTCGAATCCGTGCGATCTCAAGGCATATGGAAGGCCAGGAGTCATATGAATTGGATCCAAGTCAAGGAACAGTCCAAAAGGATTTGGATTTATGTACACATCCCGATGTACGCGACTATAGGGGCAATATCTGCGTATGTACGCGGATATCGAGGGAAAAGCCGCGTATATCAATATTCTAATGTTTTTAGGGATGATCAAGGTAACATTAAAAGATATAAAGTGG
>LPNX011048974.1:454895-481110 GCA_001517045.1 Pseudotsuga menziesii
TTAATGCACTAATGGCAAAACAAAAAGGAAAAATGACTAAAACTACTTTCAAAGAAAAATCAATGAAAGAGCGGTCTCTGGTCACAAAAGAGGCATCCAACAGACCACATCAGACCCAAGGAAGACCCAACCACACTCACAACCCACCCAGCAACTTCCCCCAACATCAAACTCACCAAAAGGGAGGATGTACGCGACTGTATAAAGAACATCTGAGTATATACGCGACTTTAGGCCCAAAACCCGCATGGAAAAGCCCATATACGCGACTTTTGGCCAAAAACCCGCATGGGAAGGCCCATATACGCGACTTTTGGCCAAAAACCTGCGTGGAAAAAAGGATTTTAGTGTAAAATCTACGTGTATACGCGACTTTTGGCCAAAAATCCGCGTATGTACGCGACTTTTGGCCAAAAACCCGCGTGGACAGAGAAGGCAGTGGTAAAAAGCAGGCCAAGGGTCAAACAAATAAAGGGGAGTGTCAATGGATGAACATACTATAAAATGCGACACAGAAACAAGGAGAAATAGAGAGCAAGTCAATAATATCAAGCCCATTGTGCCCGTAAACCCCAAAATAAAAACAAGGGACATCCCCAGCGGAGTCGCCCATTCTGTTACGGAGAGAAATTCCTATGGATTGGGGTACCACAACAGACAGCTAGACTCCAGAAATCAATCTTTCCCAATATGCAATAGAAATAAAACAATCTAACACTAAAGGATCGAACCTCGTACCTTATTCCGGACGGTTGTAGTAGATCCCCGTTGAGCTTTCCAATCTTCAGCTTGAATTGTTATATCACGTCCTCAACAACAAGTAAAAAATACAAGCATACTATATTTCATGGTGTTAGATCTATTCTAGCATATATAATCAATAATGTAAAAGAATTTGACATATTCCAATGGAAACAATATTCATTCAAATACACATTACTGGACAGGAAAAGATATTTCTATTAATAAGAATCAGAGATTACAAGTGACAACCTCTGACGGCACGTCTGCGAATCGGAGAAACTGAATCCCCCACTTGGGCCTCCACCACCTCAATCCTCCATCACTTCGATAGCAAGCTTACTAACAAAGGGCAAGCTTGGGAAGAACACAACAGTGCTCCAAGGGACAAAGGGATGCAGACTCAAGCATAAATCCGGGCAACAATGGACTATAGTTTCGTTGCTCTCAAAGTTCTCTTATGCTTTCAATGTACCAATGGGTTCCTTATATAGCTTTTCAAAGGGATACTGAAGGGTCGAATCCGTGCGATCTCAAGGCATATGGAAGGCCAGGAGTCATATGAGTTGGATCCAAGTCAAGGAACAGTCCAAAAGGATTTGGATTTATGTACACATCCCGATGTACGCGACTATAGGGGCAATATCCGCGTATGTACGCGGATATCGAGGGAAAAGCCGCGTATATCAATATTCTAATGTTTTTAGGGATGATCAAGGTAACATTAAAAGATATAAAGTGGTCCAAAGGGGCTAATGAGTCTGCAGCGGGACAAGGGAAGGCCATACAATGTGTGATTCACCTAGTGTGGTGAAATCCGCTATAACACATATGTACTGTCGTAGTATCCGTGCTAGGAGGAGTAGAGGGAAAAATACCCATAAGGGATGAATCCTTCAGCATACCTACCCCAATCAACTGGTAAGGAGGAGGGGATTGACCTAACATGGGGATGTTAATAACCATGGAGGTAGTAGCATCCGGTGTACAGAAATTGAGCTGGACAATGGTAACAATTCTCCCGAGATGCGGGAATTGGACCATTCGAAATACTGTTGAAGCAACAACGTTCATGGCATAGAACCAATTCCTTCCTAAAAGGAGGTTATAATCTAGAGGGGCATCTACCACTTCTACTTGGATGGAAACGATTCTGCCCCCCGTCTCAACCGCGAGGGATGATATGAGGCCTTGGGGTTGGAATCCTCATCCATCAAAGGCTTTAAGGGTCGTAGGTGATGTAACAAGCTCGGGAGAGCCAAGATATTTCCAACAAGTCAGAGATAACACCGAGGTCGAAGCTCCTTCATCTAGTATCGTTCGAAATACTTTCTTTCCCATTGCTTTCGTAATGATCTGAAAAGCAATTTTATGTGGTAATCTAGGTTTATAGTTCTCAACATTGAAGTGAATCAACTTAGTGTTATCCGAGTCTATAGCTCCTAAAGCGGTCAACAAGTTCTTGCGCTATGTAGGGCAAATTTGGAGTACTTCTAGGGTAGACATCGCACAAGGTTCCTGAGCGAGGTCTTCAACCACATTATACAATTGAGCATATCAGGCATTGGGATTAAAGACAGCCTTCCGAAGAGTACTCTTTGGTGGGCGCAAAATCATGTCGAGAGTAGGCTTCTCGATAGACAAGGGAACAGTAGACGAGGATTCTGGAGAACTAGTGGAGGGTGCTTTCCCTGAAGAAGATTGATCTTCTTGCTTATCTACGAGTTTATCATAATTCTGGTTTCAAGTTTGCAGATGGATGGTATCTGTGGACATCATACGAATTTCCTCTTATGAACTAGAGTCACCCTGGTTCGACATGTGGTCTACCAGCTGTTGTTGAGAGGGAAAGGGATCCGTAAGTACTGCAGGTGCGAGATTAGACTTCAAAAACCGGGAGATTTCATCCCGACGGGGACACTCCTTTGAGAAGTGGTCACCACCACATAACAGACAAGGGTATTTAGCCTTCCGTTTCCTTGTGTTGGTGTCATTATGGGTTGATTGTGGGGTCTCCTGCTGGTTTCCAGGTTTTTTATTTCAATTTTTACCTTTCTTTTTATTACCCAAGGTTTCAGTACTTTGAATAGAATTGACCTAGGTAGAAACCTTGTGAGTCGAAGGAGTAACAGGTTGGGTTTTCTTGGCAGGTTTCACTATGGATGGGGACTGGATTGAACCAACAATCCCATCAACAGGTACTTCTGCTGTTGGCTTGGAAGGGTCAGTGCTGGGGCGAGGAGCTTGAGGAATCAGGTCATAAAGAGTCCCAGACTAGGAATAGACCAAGTCTAGGTACTGGGCCCGAATAATAGCTTGCTCTTCGGTAACGGAACTGCCCATGGCCACATCTCGGGCAATAGGAGGAAACAAGGACTTAGTGAACCAATCAGCTAACAACTGATCTGAAATAGGGGCCTTAATAATTCTTCTCTACCTTCTCCACTCATGAATATGGTCAGAAATGTGGGTGGAGGTGTTTTGCTGCAAAGAAGTTAAAAGATTAGTTCCCATTTCATAACGAATAGGGAGCTGAAAGTGTGTAAGAAATATGGTTGCCAACGAGCCAAAATCCACAAATGAGTGTTGTGGGAGTTCAATATACCACTTTGCGGCTGTACCGGTCAAAGTTCACTGAAAGAGTCGTAACCGGACGGAATCATCCATGAGGGAGTTCGAGGAACACCACAAATGAAAAGTCATAACATGGTTCCGTGGATATTCACCCTGCTTCCCATCAAATTTTGGAATGTCTGATGGTAACTTTACCGGAATGGGAGGCCACGAGGGATTGTGTCGAATGGGATCATTAATCAACTTGGAAAAATCAGGCAAGTCCAAAGTTGCAAGGAAAGATAAATACCTATTGGGCTACACATACTAGTAATATTGATATGGCATGAAATTGCCAGTAGGGCCATAGGTTGACTAATAAACAGGTTGCTATGAGGAAGAACTACCGAGAAATCCACCCATGGGGGGGTGATTTCCAGAATTAGGACCACTAGGACCACCAGGGCTTCCAGAGCTACCGGGACCACCAAGACCACCGGGACCACCAGGGCCACCAGGACCACCAGGACCACCAGGAGGCGGACCACCAGACCCTCCAGAACCTCCATGAGGTGGAAAACCTTTGGAGCCACCAGAACCACTAGGTGGAGGGCCACCAGACCCTCCCGAGCCATAATTAGGAAAGCCACCAGGTCCCCCAGGACCACCAGGACCGCCAGGACCATAAGCAGGGCCGCCAGGCCCTCCAAGACCATTAGGTACCCTAGGGGGAGGACCTCCATAAGGTGGTCCTATTGCACCTCCCGCAGTATGTATGGGTATCCCTCCCATGGTTGGCATGTAAGACCAGTTGGGTTGCCCCCATGGTGTAAAAGTGTTGCTAGGGAATGGAATTCCAGTAGGATTAGATGGATGATTACCTACAGGTATGTGATAACCATAACTACTAGAATAATGAATGGAAAGAGTTGGTGCCCCCAAGGGCTGACCTAAACTAGATGGGGGATTTACCACATTAGTGTGGGTGGGAGGGACAAAAAATGTAGATGTTTCTATGTTATAGGTCTGCTCTTGACTAGGTACAACTCCAGGATCAGATAACGTAGGTCATGCCGGAGGTTGCCCCCCGGCATTCAAAGGTACTGAAGACACAGGAATTGAAGCTTGGGCCCCAGATGCAAAAGATCTGGGCAGATTTGAATAAAAAATAACATAACAGGTGAGAGGGGTGGAAATTTGACCTGGACTGTGGGTTGTTAATGGACAATCTATAATCGGTTCAATGGGTCTCATAGAATTGGTTAGTGAATGATATCCCACAGGAAGGAATGTGGAACGAACTAGTGAAGGGCCTAATAGGTTGTCAATCTATTTTTCTACCTCCTGTGCATGGAGGATAGCAGCACGGTATTTCCTGCGTTCTTCTTCACTTTTAGGAGAACTTACACGGGTGCCAAATGAGGCAATGTCCTGTTCGATAGGTGTCTCCCAAAAAGGAACATTACGACCAAAGTCCGGACGGGTATCATCAACATGATATTCCGCGGGAGGATGGAGCGATAAATCCTCACGGGAAGGCTGTTGGACCAAGGGAGGTGAGTGTGAAGAATATGGTACTCCACTTTCCACCACCACATGATCTCCCACTTGGGAGGTGGTAGCAGCTCCTTGGTCGATAGATTCCATTGGATTTCCTTCTGAAATAGAAGTAAAATCGGGTGGCAAGCCCCGTACTCTCCTGGATTGTCTTAACTCATCCAATGTGTATAATTCCTATCTAACCTAGGGTCTGAAAATATAGAAAAAACACACCAAAAGACCTCCCTACTCAAACTATAGGTCAAAACAAGCAGACTTAAAATGACAGGAGGAGTTCAACAGTTAGGTCTCTCACTAGGATTTTCAAGTAGGTGCCACTCATGATATACCTCGAGGGTACGTGCATAGTAATCTCCCCGAATGTTGTTTTCAATGTATGGCTCCAAACAAGACGGCCAAAGGGATTTTCTTAGATAGATAAGGTACCATAGTGGGGTCTCCCAATATACTCAAGTTACGTGGAAGCTCGAATCAGTAGCAGTGTTGTCTAATGCATAACCGTACACAAGGGGCCTTCTGATATACGCCCGAGTACATGAAGTACATTTCTATATACCTCAATGGTACATGAAAGGCCGTTCGATATACCAACGCTACGTGGAAGAACCGCGCGAGTCCCAGAATGTTTTCTAACAAATAACGACAGCTCCTACGCTTTACGACGCCCGAACACATCTCTAACCTATCACTCAAGTTACTACATAAATTTTAACCTAAAACTACCGTTAATTTTAACTTGTACGATTAGGTGAATGCATGATGTTCTGTCAGAAAAGTAAAACCATGCAGTATGCTTGTGAAAATGTTCACTTTACCATTCAATATGCCTACTTACGGGAGGGAAGAGAGTGTTTTTTCTGTTTTTTTCAAAACCAAAAATCATTCCAATCAACAGTCATGAACATCAAATCAAAGATAAGCAAATACTTCTACAAAGCAACTTCTTCTTTTCGAAAGAAAATGGGAAGGGTGAGAATCTCTTTTCCTAAAAGAACAACACCAAGCACACCTATATGCCAATGCACTTTAATTTTTCAAATTTCTTAAAAACATAAGCAAATCTAACTTAAAACTACCATTTTTTTTTATTAAGATAGTCTTGTATGCATGAGAGACGAAAGATCATAAAGGTCCTGAAAGATTATGAAGCCAATCAGAAAACCCAAATCCAACGCTCAAATATGATGTCCTAATCTCAAGCAAAACTTTTCTTTTTTGAAGGGAAAAAGAAGTTTACTATGATGACAAGAAATGAAATCTAGAAGCTAATCTAATGTTCTTCTTTCAGTATATGGAATGAAAAGAGAGTTCAATGAACACCCTAACTTTCAGAAAACAAGAAATCCTTCTTTAAGCACAATCAACAAGCAAGAAGCGGATGAACAATAAAAAAGACTAAACAAATTTTTGAAATTCCACTCAAAATCAATCTTCACCATCAAATCAGCAAGCCACACACATCAGATTCAATAACACAAGCCTGATAACAGAATCGAAAGCAATGAAAATTCCAAACTTTCAAAGAAAAATGAGGAAAAAGAGTTTTGGACTAATGCCTACCTGGTACCGCGCATTGTAGGTGTTGTAAGAGCGTCTCCAAAGCAGCACCGCTCTTCGCTAACCGGATATAGGCGGTGGCACCGCTTACTGTCCACTGTGTTCAGATGATGGCACTGCACCTTGTACAAAGCATTTCCGCGGTTCCCTGTAGATAGCCAAAACAAAAAGAGAACAATGGATCAGATCAAAAACAGACTAGATCAAGGTGAATACTGTCAAATTGAATATGGTAACAGAGCATAAAAAATGAAATAACTCATATCTGAACAGATCTAGAAATTTCAAACCCAAATAATACAAATCAGAAAGTAGATATGACTGTAAAGAGTTGAAGAAAACGGAGCCTGGATTCGAACAAGAGTTGCAGACTGAGGACGATCAAAACAACTTAATACAACTACTCCCTAGTGGAGTCGCCATATTTGTTGCTCGAAATATTTCACCTCTTGCGGACAACAAGGTGTTCCGCTGGTTTGAATGGTTCAGATCCAGAACAAATAGATCACAGAGGATGATAACTCTCCCTAGACATTGTAGATATCTGGAATGCAAGGCTTTGACAGTTCACCTATGTACCTGCAAAAGATTTCAACATGAAACAGATCGAAACAACCAGAATATGATCTACTAATCTATGCTAGTGACTAAGGAATCTAGCAATATATATCTGAAATAAAACATCAACAATATATATGGGACAGAAAATCAGCTTGCATTAGAAATATGAAGAAGTTTACAACCAAGCCTTAGTGTTGACATGCATCTCCATGAAACCAGCTCTTCATCCCCAAAATCTCCGACTCTAGCTCTCTATGCTCTCTCCAAATGGTCTTGGGCCAAGAATCAGTCCAACAGCATAACAATACCTTCAATGTTCTCCCCTCAAACATGACTATGAGCTCATATTTATAGGGCTAGATGGATAGATATGGTTGAGAAATTAGTGGGTGAGGTGGCCTCTAAGATCCTAAGATGAGGGATCTCGAGCTCAACTAACCCACAACAGTAGCGATAAGGGATATCTCGAGGCTTATCATCTAGAAGCCTCGCAAAGCTTCTATTTTTCCCTTTTTACCCAGGGTACCGCGCTTCTCCTTCTATGACAGAGCGGTTCTGGTAATAACCGCCTATGGACCAAGGGTGACAGGCGGTGGCACCGCTTGTGGACAACTGATGAAAAGTGGTGCGAACAAGGGTACCGCTCCTGGATAAAGGGGCATGAGCGGTGCTGGGAATTTGTGTGACAGACTGATAAAAACCCATTTAGTCTTCACTCCAGAAGCTGGGATTCAGGGAAAGTAGGTATGTCAAAGGTCTTATCACATGATGGTGGATGGATTTTGGTATAACATTCTATCAGATGAACCTCTTCTTCCTCCTTCTCTCTTGGATCAACTTCATGAAACTCCAATGGTGGTGTGGAAGTCGATATTGGGACATTTTATTCAAGTGGAATCTCTATGTCACCAACATATAGAGGTGGACATCCCTCAGTATATTCCTCATTGATTTTAAGACTCTCCTCTGATGTGGCTAAAGCTTCACCATGCTGCAAGAGAGTACAAAAATCTGAATAGTGTTCATCTCTTTGCATCAAATTTTTCTTCTTCGTATTTCCTGGCTCAAACCCAGCTAGTGGGGTTTTTTCTTCCACTTCATTGGGAAGTTCAGATGATGATATCAGATCTGATCTATGTGCTTCTTTTGGATCTGATCCAAAATATCCCTTATCACCATTGGCAGTGTCACCCTCCTTTGCATTGATTCTGGGTTCACTAACGGATAAACTAGGAGTAAATTCATCTCCCTCACAATTATCCTTCATCTTGCAGTCCTCATATGCAAGTGGAGTCTTTTCATATGCAAGTGGAGTCTTTGGATCATATGGTTGCAAGTGAATATGGATGCTACAAAAATCAGAACCTTTATCATCTGTGTTCTCCATCTTACCATCTTCTTGAAGTGATACTAAGGTGGCCTGCTCCTCCACCAAATTTTTTGGTTCACACGTAAGCGGTGTGTTCTTGTTTTCTTCTTCCTTATGTGGCTCAAACGGTGACTATAACTATGATTTACATTCTTATTTTGGATCTAATCCAAAATATGTCTCTTCACCACCACATGTACCAACATCCTTAGCAGTGGTCCAAATATCACTCACAGGAAAACTGGGAGTGCATTCATCTTCATCCTCTTTTCGGAGTAATGGGAAACAAGAAAGATCTTCTGGAGCACCTTCTTTCAAACAACTTGATGTTTCTCCTTCTTTCATGGTACTATGATAATCACTTGTGGATACTCTTCTTGAAGAAAAACCAAAGAATCTCATAATGCTTGAACATGTTGATGGATTTGATGAATCTTCAATTTTGGTTCCTTCTTCCTCCTCTTTGCTCAGAGAGGTGGAACAGCTTGGTCCCTCTAGGAATGATTTGTTTCTCATGAAAGAATAATCACCTACATCCTTGGGTTTAAATACAAATCTACAATAAAAATACCATTTGAAAGGAATGGATTTACAAAACTCTTCCCCCAAGGCAAGATACTCTTTGGAGTGGTGGGGCAATTTTTCACTTGCATCTATCATCTTTGCTAAATCCTTCTTAGGATTAGCCATTGGTGGTTCAACCAATTTGTCTTCATACTCCTCATTTTCACAAAAGTAACCATCATTGTCTCTTGGCATTTTCAAGCCATCATTAACATAGATCACCTTTTCTTCTTCAACAAATTGATCAAAGTCATCATCTTCAACTACTAGTACAATCCTCATGGTTGCAACTTATGATTGGTGATCTGGAAAAAAAAATTCCTGAGAGATTACTTTCCACAGGGGTGGAGGGAAGTTCTATGATACCACTGTAATGTTCCAAGATCTGATATACAAATCTGATAACTGATATTTCTGTAAATTTAATTATTAAATTATGACTCAAACTGTGGACTCAATCAGATAATTCTTTTACTAGGAAAATGGAGGTATTTTGCTGAGAAATTCATAAGTATGGAAGCAGGAATTGTTAGGATATTTAGACACTTAGGAGTTAGTTAAGATAAACTTGTGTAATATATCTGTTAGGTAAAAGTGTGTTTCTTTAGTATGCATTTGTAAATATTCTAATCCGATGGTTACGATATGTTCTAGACATAGAGTAATCTGACGATTCATCTTCTCTTAGATCATACCTACCATTGATCTGTGGCTTAACACCCGATTGGTCTATGATCTCTATTTAAAGAGCATAGAGGGTCCTTGTCTAGTTGATCGATTATGAGAAGCTCATGTAACTTTCTTTCTTTTGCATAATAAATTGCTCCAAGTAGCTATTTGGCTAGGGCATGGATTGTTTCCCTCTCGAGGGTTTTAACCATGTGACAAACATCGGTGTGTTGATCTGTGATCTATTTGTGTGAAGTGTTTTCTGAAGGTGTTCAGTCTTTTGGGAGTACCCTGTGTACCTGAACAGGAATAAGGAAGCAACCAAGGAAATTTTTATAACATAGAATTCATCTTCAGTAAAACATTTATATCGGGGACCATTTAGGTTTCAGAGTAAGTTATGTTGAAACTTACTCCCATGCTTTTGGGTCACCCAACCGTGAAACTAGGAAGACTTATTCAGTTCCTTTCAACCAAAGGCTAGGGGAAATGCACAGATACCTGGTCAGAAATTTCCATAGCAGAAAATAAGGTTTGAAATAGTTTGTAACATTTTTGGAAAGTTTGGGAGAGTTTAGGAGTGATTTGGGAAAATTTGGCAAGTTTGGCCTGGGAAGTCTTGTGCAGTGGAGGCTACTCAAACAGTGTATGACCTCAACTAATTTTCAGTATTAAAGTATTTATGGACATAGGGGTCAATAAACAACGTGAATCAACTTCCAAAATCAAAATTGAGTGAACATAACTCACAGAATTGAAGAAACAACTAGACTAGTCAATTTTAATTAGCTATCTAGCTAGCTGTACAATAAATCTTGAAATTCGTATCAGATTGAATTCAGACAGAGAATGGAATTTATAATAGACTAATACATATACAATTAACATATTACAACACTCATACTTAGGATCATGGCCTTGACTCCTTTATAATTGCATTTACTTGATAAAAAAACTCTCATTTAAGCATGAATTAAAGCTCATTGATAGAATATTTGACATATGCTCTAATTGAAAAATATGATTACAGAAATAAAAATATAATTATCAGATTTATTTGACTGTTGTACATCAAAATGGAAATGGAGGACTGACCACTCCAAAATGGGGCCCAAAACAGTGGGCAAGAGGCCCAAAATATAACAATAGAATGTATGGGAGCGTAGGTGAAGCTTGGGCTTCACCAGAGCTCGATTTCACTGATGATGATGGCTGCAATAAGTGAATGATATGAACTCATGGGATGATCATCATTTTATCCACACCTGCAATGAAGAATGAAAGGGAATGGAATAGTGGGGAAGGAAGGATTTGGGGCTCATCTCCCAAAGGCTGAGGCACAACACTTAGTAGACTATGCTTCACATAAGCATGAATCAATTAATCGTCAACCAATCATAAGCCAAACTAAGTAAAGGATCTCCCTTTGTCTTTTTATAAACCTGTGGTGACTTGTTTAGCAGGTATAGGTGACCTATGAGAGCAAGTCATCCACATAGAAACCGAACCCTAACCATGAATGTGTCGTCCTTGATAATTTTAGCAAGTTTGAGTCCTCAAAGATGTTTCCCATTATTATATCCTTCATCCCATTTAGAAACTATGCTTTCCTTGAACCAACGTTGTTATTTTCCCTATGACATCTTTTCTTGGCTTCCCAGCTTTTGTGATTGAACTCAAAAAAGGAAAATGCGCCCTCCTTTGGTCTGATGTTTCCTTCTTTTCATTATGACAACTTTTTTTTCCTTCTGTTTTTGTCACTACACTCCTAAATGGAAACTGCACCCTCTTTTGGATTGATGTTACCTTTTTAGATCTGACGGCTTTTGGCACTTTCTTTTTTCCTATTCGATTGCTTTTGTCATACAGTTTCTAATTCTCCTCCTTGACAAGTTGGCTTTCCCAATTGCGCCCTCCTGAAATGTCAAGCTTATTTCCACATAAATAATTTGCACAATAATTAATAATGATAATTAATAGAAACCAAGTACATGCCTTAATAATAATTACTTAGAAAAATTTCCCTAGGCTAATTAATTAATGCCACTTAGTCCCCCTAGGTGTTTAGCATGGTCCACACTTTTGGTGGTCAAAAAGTGGGGACATGACACATTTCAAACCATGAGGCCTACTAACGTCCATTCTCTGGGCGTTCTTGTCTTCCTACTTCTGCTCATTGTTCATTCCTCTGTGAGCCTCCCAACAAATTTTAAGGAGAAAATGCCCAAGGAACGTGGCACTCCACATAGAGGCAGTACAAGTCGTGGAGGTGGTCATCATTAGGAAAACCTCAGAGATACTAATGGATATATAATAGATGTATCCATCCTTGTTATATGTATGATCGATGAGTGGGAATCTAAGGCGATCTCTAAACATTTAGATTCTGGAAGAAGCGGTGGAAGAATAGATCACTATTGGATGATTAAAAACATGTTGGGGTTGTTGATGGAGTACATGACGACCAAATGGAACTCTTCTACGGATTTGGCACAAAGCACGTGCACCTGCCTCCACCAGAATGATGTGTAACTCAACACCCTGGAAGCAAATTTTAACTGGCAGCACTATTCGGTGTTTCCCAATGTAGGAAATGAGGAAGGTGATGGAAAAAAGGACTAGCATGGGAAGGGAGGTGAGACCTCCACAACTGTAGGAAATTCCATTGTTATGATGCAGGAGCATAGGGAGAACACAAGAATCACTACGCCTATAAAGCATGGATGCAAGGCTCCGACCGATGTCATTGTTGCTCAGCTGATACACGAGATGCAACCCACAGTCTGAAGAAACCAAGTGGATGATTATGGACCTTTCCCAATCCTAGAGGAGACGCCAAAATTCTTTGCAGGAGATGCTACACCCTAGATGCTCCATTACCATCCCTGGTTCCCTCTGTGAATCACACTTTTTCTAGTTCTCCTTGTTTTTAACTTGTGTAATTTTCATTTCTATACACAATCATTTTATAATTTGTAATATGTTAGTCAAAGTATATAGCTCTGAGAAGATCAAACTTTTATATTTCTCAAGGAATCCCAACTCTATATTTTTTGACAGAATGGAAGGGTGGCCTCATAGTATAAATCCCATGTCGCAAGTTTTTAATGCCCTGTACACTTCTTTTCTGCTAATATGAATATGGATCTATACTGCTACTTACAAAAAAAAATAGTTAACTAAGTGTTAATAAGGAAGAACTAGTTTACTATAGTATTTATACTTTAGTTAAACTAAAAGATGAAACTTAAGTTACTCAAAAGACGACACTTCGGTTAATAAAGTGTTTGCATGACAACACTTGAGTTAAATCATTAGAACACTTAAGTTATCATCCTAATTAAGTGGTCATGCATTTAGTTACATAGCAAGTTCACTCTTCAGTGAGTTAACCATTAGTTAATGTCAAAGATGAAAGACATGGTGCATATGTTATGCATGATGAGGAATCCATTGTACGGTATTAATGTTACATGAAGGAAATTCACAATTTTGGTGTATGTATTGCACAATTCTCATGCATCCATTTGATATTGTTTGCATGGAAATGCTTTTGGATTGTTATTAATGTTTTGGGCAAACGACAAGTTCATACAGTTGATATTTATTCTCTATTTCTCAGTGTTGCCTTGCATCTAGCACTCGAGGTACCGAAAGACAATATGCTATTGTGTAAAAGACATTCTCTCTGATCTATAATAATTATACTTTGAAGAATTGTTAGTTTTTTCATCCTCGTTATTTTGAGGGTTTTCCCAAGGTACATCTTGTATTGTGGATAAATGAATTTTGTGATTGGATGATCTATTGACTCCAATGTTCAACAATTATATAATTAAAGTTTTAAAGTTCAACGATATTCATATTTGCTCAAAAATTAACACAATAGCAAGGTGCTCTGCGTGGAATTGGCCAACATCTCATATAATAGAAAAGGAAAATATATAGGGGTGGGTGAAACTATCTGCATGGCTTCAAGAAGAAGATGCATGGGAAAAATGACTATGGGTGACAAGCGAGGTTGTGTCTCCTTTTTATAGGTGAGGAAACTGTGATGGGGTGGTGTTTCGTATGGTAAGGATTGGATATGAAACGATTCGTCGAGGATTTGAGTATGGGATAGAAATATTAATGATTGCCCTCACACAAGTTGGAGATGAGGGTTTAGGGAACCAAACATGTGATAACTAGATAATGATGAAAGATCCATCTTGTGGGTGGGACAACTAGGCTACAGTAGATATGGGATAGTTTATCTTTCCATAATGTCACACTAACTGTGATAGAATGGATACAAATTCACACACATGATATAATTAATGAATATTTGGAATCCATGTGTTTCTAGCATGTTGTTTTAATTTTTTTGATTTAATGTGTTTCTATTTTGTTGTTTCTAATTCTTGGAATCCGTGTGTTTCTATTTTGATGTTTCTACTTTTTTTATTCGATGTGTTTCTAATTAAATTTGTTGCTTTAAATTTATGAATCCATGTGTTTCTTTGTTTTTTATTTTTTAGTGTTCGGGTATTCGAATCCCCTCACTCCTGGTGTTATGGAACCCCATGAGAGAAAGTATCTCCCTTCAACGACTGGTTCAACTCGCGCAGCCAAGCTTTCTATGGAAGTAGCTAATTTCTACAACATAAAAGTCTCAGAAGAGGAGCAGGCGGCTATGGATGCTGTGGAAGGGGAGTTTAAGCTCATTAGGTCCTACTAGGAATATGATGAGATTGATAGGAAGCCTCAAGGGATAATTTCAGACTTGGATTGCACTAGTACTATAAAATATCAATTATATAGGATTCTGGATCTCTATTGGCACATAAAATCTATGGTAGACATCAATATGTGATTGAATTATGTGGACTTCCTCCAATTGAATCAATGAATGGAGACATTAGAGGAGCAGGATGCCTACCTCCTGAAAGTCGTTAGATGGATGGTTGGCTGATTGGGGGGATCGTTCAAACATCCTACTGATATGGATAGCCAATTGAGGGGATCATTAAAACATCATGCTAATAGGAGGAGTCCCTCATAAGCTTGTTTGTTGAATGCTTCAAATGGACTCGTTCCTAGGTTCCACAACATGATGATGGTTAACGTCCACTGAGACCAAACTTTGGTCTATCAGACCTAAAGAAACGAATTATTTAGTTTGTTTTAAAATTTTATTTTTATGCTCAAAGAGCTTGGAGAGAAGCGTCCCGAACTCACTATAATTTTGGCATGTTAAAAGGCTAGGAAGGTTGGTATTGCAACAAAGGTTATGAAACTGAGATCTAATGTGGGTGTAAACAGGGCACTCTAAGAGGAAGTGATTTTCATCCTCAATTTTCATATTCTCATAGAGATGGTAGATCCTTTCCACCCATGGTGTTTTAGGAACTTCCCAACGACCTGTCTCACTATGGAGTTCACGAGACTTCATTCTTATCTTGGCTATATTAATTCTTTTCTTTGAACTAGTTAAAACAGAGAGATACTTTTGATATTCTAGAGTAGGGTTGATGACCTACTTATAATATCTTAATTTTCTTTTAGCTTCTAAAACTTTCTTATTGGTACTAGTATTAATCTGGTTTTTTATTTCTCAATGTCAGGATATTTTAGTTTCTTTCATATATAAATCTGCTTTTTATGTTTCAGTTTTTGGGATATTTTTCGATTTTTTTTTGTATATTAATATAGTTACTCCCACTTTAAAAAAAAATTATGTGTGGAATAAACAAATAAAATTATGTGTGGATTAAATGAAGTGTTATGTGTGGATTAAATGAAGTGTTATGTGTTGAATAAATAAAAAAAATTGTGTGGATTAAATGAAGTGTAATGTGTGGAATAAATGAAGTGTTGAGGTTTATTGTATACATCATTTCTTCTTATTCAAATTGCATATTCTATCATTTTCCTATATAATATTAATATAGGTTTTTGCAGTACAAGTTCTTTTATCAATGGTAACATGCTACTAAGGAATCCTTGACAAAATTGTCTAGGAGGCACACTATTATATACATTGTTAAGTATAATATGGATATTGAATATTATAAACATTGCACTGTTAAGATTTGAAGATCACAACTTTAGAAATGAAATATACTCTTTTTGAATTGAAATTCACAATTTCATAATAATAATAAATGCACTTTTAGAGTTCAGAAGTAGTCAAAAAGCACATTATTGGAATATAAAAACACATTTTTCAAACCCAATATTGCCACTTTTAGAACCCAATTTTGCACTTTAGAAAGGTTGATATTGACACTTCGAAAGGATAAATTCAAAATGTTTAGTCCATATTTTGCCTAAAAATTCCAACTTTAATAAAACAGGCGTTAGAACAACACAATCATTTGTCTTGATTTGAAAAAGAAAGTGTTGTTTTTTGTGTTCCAAATTATTTTTCAACTGGTGTTGTCATAATGAAAAACTCAAGACAAAACAACAATGATATAGAATATGATGTTACTAGTGATTCAATAGATCAATACAAAATATAGAATTACTGTTTGTTTCATTACACACATACACATGTGTGTGTATCGAGGAAAAATCCTATGTTATTTTGAAGTACATCAAAGAATTTACAAAAAGTACTCCAATAATATATTACAAAAAGTACTCCAAGAACATATGAAACAATCATATCAAGTTTGATCGAAGTCCCCTCATTGGAGACCATGCTCACAAAATCTTTTGTTTCATTTTTGCATAGATCACCTACTCCAAAAAAACTATCGAAGTAATAAGAATACTACACAATAAGACTCCACATGAAGTGTTGAGACTTCCATAAATCCACTAAGGTATTCTTCATAACCTACCTACTAGTACAACATCTTAGTAGAGAAAGATCCAAGGAAGTGCATTAAGCTCCTTTCCTTTTGATCTTATTAGCCCACTTACCTACCTTCAGGAAACCATACTCTTCCCTCCAAACTATGTACGCCCAAATGAGAAGGGAAAAGAGAAAAAGTCCAAGATATTAGAGAAGATAAACACCCTCCAAAATGCAGAAAAAAAAAGAAATGATTATCGCAATCCCTACCAACATAAAATGAACCCTATTAATTAGATATGGAATCCTTTTTGTGTTAAATATGGAAAGGGTCTATCTAAAACAATATCCACCAACTTTATACTCATCATCCAATATTTTGGAAAATTCAAAGTGAAATGGTCAGGGGTTGATACTAGAGACAAGTCCTTGAATAGAGGCAAACCATTACCTTTAAATACACCAAATAACAAAGCACCCTCCATGTCCAAATCACCATCAGATCGTATCAAAATCCATAAAGTTAACTGTTGGAATGTGAGAGTATTTAAAATGGATTTTAGAATCTCATTGAGAAACTCAATCTTTGGGTAAATGGCCCAACCAAGAACCTCATTTTAACATCATCCTGATAATGAACCTTTATCAAGGAACTTTGGATTGATCCATTTTCCTTCATTATCTACATTACCAAGAGGATTGAAACTCAACCCATGGTCAAACTATTAAAAGAGGTTGGTCTTTGCAAAGATGAGCTTACATGAACTTCTAGAGTGGGATGATCAACTTGGGATACTTCTATTGGAAAAATCACTAGATTTTTCATCAAAGAACTCCCACCCTAACAACCTCTTCTTCACTAGTACAACTCATTTTTGAGATGGAAATACACCTAATTCTATTACATAATTTACAAGGAACTAGAATTTTCTCATAATAAAGGGCTTATACCCATTCAATCTCACAACACACAAAGTAGTATCATCGTTGAGTCTTGCATTCATTCCCATTAGAACCAAAATCTACAAAACATTTTATATCTATGGTATAAGGAGTTGTGTATTTGAAGGATTGCAAGTTGTCTCTAATTGCTTGGAGAGCTTGAGGGTTCAAGGGTTGTAGAGGAAGTCCTAGAAAGAACATCCATAGATATCATAGGTACATCCAAACTAACAATGAATTGAACAGCTCGCTTCATAATTGCAATACTAACATGAAGTCCTCTTATCACAACAACCCTTGCTTTTTTAATATCATTTTATTTGTAAAATTTTCAAGTAAAAAAGAAAATAACCCCCCCACTCCACACACACACACACACACATATAGGCCAAAGATGATGAGGATGGGTGTAGGTAGAGCGACATGGAAGACATGTTGCAACTTATCGATTATTCAAAGGACTCTATGTTCGAAGACATGACTTATGTTGACTGTCGTGCAAAAGATGAATGCAATATTGTGCTGAGAAAACCTGCATCATCTTCGAGACTGTAAGCTTGTCACATGGCTCTTTGGTTTGTTGAGTTCAATACATGATCCCCGTATATGTCTCCTCAGATATTCTCCCTATATCTAAGTGATAGGAGGCGTGTTGTTGTTATTCATCCGTTGATGTCCCCTACAGAGGCCCTTGACTTAAATCATGGACAACAATGTGCTATAAATGCTAATTTAATCGCTTAACTGGGAGAAATTCCTCATGTTGGTCCTAGGGTAAAGGATGTTTCCTCATATTTATTGGGAGGTTTAGGGTTAATTGGTGGTAGGTTAGGGATTGAGGATTCAGAAGGGAAAGTAATCCAAAAGAAGGAGGTAGTTTCAAGCCAAAAGAAGAGGAAGATGATTAAATCTAAAGGTGGAGGAGTTTCATTAGTGGTTGGGGAATATTTAGAAGTCAATGAGATTGTATATTTGGATGGTCAGACCATTCTGGGGAAATTTAGTAGTTGAAGAACATCAAAGGAAAATATGAATTCGTAGATGCAAGTCGAATGGACTTCGACTCTAGGGTATGATCCTTCTACACATTTCCTCCTGCTTGGCTAGTTATAGTTTATGTTTAGGTCCGGGGAGGATACACTGAGGATTTTGTCAAACTAGTGGTATTTGGAGCGGGGTCTACTCACCCTCAACGCTTGTCATCCATTGTTTGATGTGAGGGAAGCAACCAAAGCTAGCACATTAACTTGGGTAAAAATACCTTACCTTCCTTTGTAATTATAGTCTGACGTGGGTATTAAATCTATAGGGGACTCCCTTGGGACCTATATCACAAAAAATGAAAGTTACAAGATGAGTAATGAGCGGATGGTGACTCATATACTTGTTGATTTGGATGTGATACAAGGTTTGTTTCAATTGATTAGTAATAATATGGGTGAGAGAACTTACATTTAGACTTTAGACTTTGTGAACTTACCATTCAAATGTGCATGGTGTTATCAAGTGGGACTTCTCCTAGCCGATTACGTTGAGTGCTTTAGCAAAAAAAATTGAGGGGATAAATATTTCAATGCTTTGGTCTCTGATAATTCTTTTGACATGAAGGAGGTGATGAATTTTCCAGGAATTAACAATCCCAAAACAATTCAGCCTCAAGTTCCTTCTCCACCCATGAGAGTCAAAAGAGATTCAAGGAAATGTGATAGTTTTGAAAAATGTTGAGGTGGTGATAGGAGATTTCTTTATTCCATTCATTGTAGAATCAAGTCAGAAGGAATAATGTATTTATTTCCACCCTAACTTCTTTGATTACCTGCATTTATCAGCATCCTAGTGGGATCATTTGGAGGCAATGTGGTGCAAAGCCAATTTTTCATCTCATCCTTCGGATAAGAAAAGCACATTTCCTTCTTCCTCTACTTATAATCGGATCATGTCACATTAGTTATTATTTATCTCTCAAGGGACTTAGACTCTTTTTCACAAAATGTGGGTATGCCCCATCCCTATCCTTGTAAACACAACTCATGGAAAACCTCTTCCAAGAGGGACCCATGCCTTGTCAGGTCTTCACAGGGACCAAGCTTTGTGGGAGGGCTAGGTTTTGACCATCCAAAGTATATCGGACCAACAAAAGTGGGTTGAAAATATTCTATCAAAATTGCACAATAAAAATCCTTGTTTCTGCCTTTCACACACCTGGGTTACGTGCAAGAAATATTCAAGCCACTCAGTGTGTCCTTAGGGGCAAGTCTCGAGTCAAGGTTGTCACCTTGTTCTTGACTCTTTTGGTCAGGCTAACTCCTAATGAAGCCAAGGGGGGTAGACCCTATTAAATTACTAAGGCTAATTACTTAGTGTGATGGTGTTATATTGATTAAGTTGTTTAGGAGTTTTGAAATTAACCAGTGGAAACAAAAGATAACAAGATGCAAGATTTAAAGCAGATAAGCACAGTAATGACACTTAATATATATATATATATATATATAATCGAAAGAATTAATCAAATAAATCACCAGTTCCTTAAATGGAGTCAACAGAGAAAATAATGTGCTTCCATGCGCTTGAAATAATGTTTTGCAAATGTATCTTGGTAGAATTTAAATTAATGTGGAATGTGAATGAATTAAATTAGGAGAAAAGGGGACTCTAGATATACCTGAGGGGTACTTGGAGTATGTCCAAAAAAGAACTTTCACGACTACCCGCAAGGTGTTTGTGGGTTGGAATGGAGTCTCAGAGATTGTTGTTCATAACGCACCCATCAAGGTGTGATAGATATCGGCGCCTCGAGGTCACTTTCTAGTTGTTCCCACTCCTTTGGGTATTTTGCCACCACTTACAATTTGTTCGAGGCGTTGGATTTTCACCTGATGGTTTGTCAATTTGGGAGGTGAAGACTAATTAATATAGTCAATCAAGATATTTTGATGCAGCTTGACTGATCGAACAAACCGCATCCAAGTAAAGAGCATACACACTGGAGTCTTTGTTATTTTTAGAAAATTTTAAAAGAGGTGTTCTTATTAAAAAAGAAAACCCTCCAGGAACCTCTTTCAGTCTAAGTGGACCTCAATCAGGGAATAAAGGAGGGGTTGGTTTTATTATGATTATTAAAATAATTAATGATAGCAGATGAAGTATAAACAAATAATAAAACCACAATTTTCAAATCAGACTACCATGACCCTTTCTTCACCTTTCGGCTCAAAAGGAGGCTCGTGGGGTAAGTATTAAAATTACTTTGAAACCACTATATATGCAATATGAAAATTATTATAAGTCAAATTAAATTACCCCTACATATTAGAACTACACTAGATTGAAAAAAGATGAAAAAATGTAAAAAATGACACGGATTCGAATCCCCCTAGGGGGGATGGTGAATAGGCTCGAAATAGCCTATTCGAAGAGATTTTTAATTTTATTGGAAGAAATTAAAATATCAGAAAACTGAAATTATTCCACTTGGTTCTTATACGGAATGAAACCAAAGGTTTACAAATTGCGAAATTTTGAAATTTTGGGAAGACGGAGACCCCCTAGGGGGTTTCGAATGGTCCAAAAATGATTTCCAGACAGAAACTCCTCCTATTTTCTGTTATACATGCTAAAAAATAGCAATATTATTATATTTAAATATTCCCAAAAGTACTTTGAAAATAATTTTGGATGAACACACTTTTTACCCAAAAATTATAAGTTAAAACTAGTTTTTAAAGAAGCAGAAAAAGAACCAAGGAAAGCAAGCTTTCCTTGGGATCCTGGCCTGATTTTGGGGTAGCAAATATGAAGCACTTAAATTTCTAAATACAAATTTTTATATTCTAAGGAAGCAACCATGCATTCAACAAGATTTAGATCTACTTTCATAGCCTTAAAAAATGACAATTTTCCCTAAAAGTAGATCTAGAATGCTTGTAAAATTTCTTTAGGAATGAGATCTAGTTTATGAGCTTTAAGGCAGAAAGATATATGTAAAATGAATTCTGAAATTGTTATATCTAAACAATTTTAAAGCTGCAAAACAAGTAACTGGACTGATTTTAAAAAATTTGAAGGAGGAAGAGGAAAAGAAGAGCGCTTGTTGTTGGAATGGATCTGCAAAAAGGACTAGTTAGTGGAATGCCGAGGGACAGTGCCTTCACAAAAAATTTGGATTCCCAGTGGAGTCAAGCTATATCCACAGTTCGTCCAACCCCTGCTACCTGAAAACTAACAAATAATCCTGCACAAAAACCTTATGATATATGCATAGAGATATATGAAAAAAGAGAGTGATTACATGCAAATAAACTTATTTAAACATGTATAATATGAATCTTAAAACATATATGCTATGAGATATCAAAAAATAAGTAATCTTACTTGCCCAACTATACTCCTATTGATTCAGCTGAATCATTCAAGCCATACAAGATTCAGAGGCAGATATTGAGAGAAAGACACCGGTAACAACAAAAGCTACAAGACAATGTTAATTCCACACACATAAGAGCATTACACCGTTTTGGCCTCCAAAGATTCGCTTTATTCCAATAGCAAAAGATATTACACAATATTACAACAGCAATCGCTCCTCAATACAACTCTAAATAACTCGAAAAGGAGGAAGTCATGCTTTATTTATACAAAAAATTGAAACCCCAGCCCAGAGGGGGCACAAATCCCAAGGATATAGAGTCTAACAGTCAATCAGGGGGATAATTGAGCTGACACATCAACCTGCTGACTGAATCATCAACCACAGAGCTCCCAGAAGAGCCCACACGTGTGGAGAAAAAAGAGAGGGTGCAATTCCCCATAAAGGAGGTTGAAGTTCAACTCTGGATCTACCCTGATTAGCCCCTTTAGTCAAGGAATTGCAATCTCTGGTTAATCTAGTGCCAATGAGACTTATTTCAATCAAATCGGTTGAGAATACATTGATCTACGATTTTGGATTTGCTCCATTATTCATCAATTTATTAATTAAAATAATCAATAATTGATTTTTTGGGGCTTTCTGACCTGAGTGATGGAAAATCACTTAAAACTTGGAAATAGTGGGTCTATAGGTTTACATGGTGCTCTTAGATTGAAAATGAGCACCCCCATGACTGAAACTAATTATTTGGCCCACTTTTATTACAAAACCAAATTTTCCAATTAGATTATTAAAAAATAGCCTAAGTTTTGTGGAAAAATTAAAAATTAAAAAAAAAACTTTAAAAATTAAAAAATTGAAAAAAATTAAAAACCTAGGGGGACTTAGACGTGTTCATATGACTCGAAAATAATGCCTAGCATGTTTATACATTGACACATAGACTCTAACAACCTCAATAGGCCTAAATGCCAAGCCAACCACCCCAATTTTGGAGGTATTAAGTGAAAAACTCAGAAATTATCAGTCGTTTATTCAACAACCAATAATAACCAAGGGAAAAAACACCCTGGGTTGATCGGATTGACAAATAAAGTCTAAGAGACCGAGTCTTTTACAGACACTATCATGCTAGAACATTTTATTACAACTCCCCTATGGGGTATGAACATGTGATATAGTACAACAATCACTTCCCAGAAGCAATTTGGAAGGTCTTCTGAAGTCCGAACAAATCATCTTTGTCCGTTTCACCAGGCTCACTTGATAAAAAACCACTAAGTACAACTTAGGTGGTAACATCTGGCTCCAACTGTGGGATGTGTGCTCTATCTAGTCTTTAAGGCAAGGAGAGGATACGAGAACACCAGAATCTATGGTTTATACACGCTGTAAAAACATCTCAACTTGACAAGAAAACCTTAGTAGCACAAGTTCTATATAAAATCCAAATGAACCATTAAGCTGATTTATTCAAACAAAATAAATGTAGCTAACTAATGAAAGAAAAGTTTTGTTATAGCTAAGTACAAAAAAAAAATGCTAAAAGTAAATGCTCTTTTTCAAAGAGTTTATTTTCCTACTCTAAGCATGATATAAAAAGGGTTAAGTGTAATAAGAAATCCAATGTAACCACCTAAGAATTTTATTAACATATAAAAAAATTTCCTTGTCTTTGGCTACCAGCCAAAGTAAGGATACTTTATTCAGAAAATGCAAACCTGCGTGATGATCCAAAATGGGCGGGATGGATGGGAAATCATAGGCATGAATAATGTCGTCAAACTTCTTCCCAAACTGGTAGCTGCTTGCACAGGCTGCTCCTATCCATGAATGGATAGGGTTGATATACAAATCGGAATGATGAGGCAGATTGACTACACCATCATACTGATCATCAAGGCTTACCGGATGATAACTCATTGTATAAGCCCCAAGTGGCTCCAAATCATAAGGAAACTCTATATGTGAAGATGATAGTTGAGACTGATATTCTACTGACTGCATCATATCTGTCTTTTCACAACACTACTTCTCAATGTCCTCATTATTGATACCTTTGTGCGGCTCTGCATGATATGACTATGAATGACCATATAAGAGTTTTGAATGTTGCTCTTCTATACTAGGATCTTCCCAAGTCTCCAGATCCATGCTTCCCTCTATGGAAGTATAGTAGATTGGACTTCCACAAATTTCTAAATAGACACTCCCCTTGCTGGATATAGCATAGATAGGATTCTTAATAAGATGTCCACAAAAATCCCAATAGTCACCACCACCATCTATGTCAGATGTGATGGATTCTCCATTGCTGATATCAAGTTCCAATATCAAGTTCTCTTTGTCTTCATTACTGATACTGATATATGGGTTAGACTGTTCATATGGACAAACTGTATGATCCTTTTCAATATCAAAGTTTCCCAAGGCCACAAGATCCATTCTCTCTCCTTTAGATATGCCATAGACATGAGAATCAACAAAACCATCAAAAGTTTCTGGTTCATTATTTTCCTCTTTATTCATGTCATAGACTAGATTTTCGATGAATGTCCAGGACTCCTCATCAACATCTTTGTCAGAGATAAGGGAGTCTTCGTCACTTGTATCATGATCCAAGTTATACTTGTCCTCATTTTCATACTCATCTTCTTCAAAGAAAAGGTCACAAGGCAATAAACCTTCCATACTGTCATCATTATATGGAGAAAACGTAGGAGTCCCAACATGCACATTACAGTTTTCGTCATAAGTTTCACTATAAGATTCTGCAATGGTTTCATCCTTAGGTTTGTATTGTTTAGCTGGTGACAAAGGGTAGGCTTGGCCTACCATGTATATATGATAAGGCTTGCTTGGAGTTGTTTCCTGACTACTGACCTTGGGAAGTCCATGTTCCATGACTTGATTTGCAACATAACAAGTACTTTCTTGGTGGAATTGTTCACAGAGTCTACACCATGGAATTACTTCTTCTACCATGTTAGATGAGTCTAACTGGTTTGGAATGCTAGGCTCTTACTGAGGAAATTTATTTTGATACATCTGATTCTGCTTGGGCTGAAAGTTCCTAGGTCCATTATTCCTTTCCATTGTGATTATTCTATTTTGCATATGATTCAATTGTGCAGAATGATTGGCCATTAGTTGGTTTTGACTAGTAACCAAGTTTTTTTATCATGTATGTCACCTTTTCCATGGGATCTTTAGAAGTTCCATTTTCTTATGATTCAACTGCTTTATCCTTGGTCTCTTTGTTGCAGGAAGTGTTTCCCCTAGTGTAACCTGGAATGTTGGACTTGCTTGAAGATTGCATATTCTTTTCTATTTGCTCGTCCAATTCCTGGGCAGTTTTTAGGTTAACCGATTCCTTGTCTCTCAACCGGTACCTTAAGTCACCAGTGAAAGCTTCAATGTAATATATGAGGATAGAGGCATATTTTGGCTTGATGTCTCTAGGAAGGTCCGCAACCACACGCCTAAATTTAGTGTTAAATTCATCCATGGTTTCATTCTCCATCTTCTTCATGCTATAAAGGGAAGCAAGCAGATATCTTGGTTCCTTCTTTTCTCCCCATTTATTCCTAAAACCATCTTGGAATGCACTAATAGTTTTATATGAATCATCATCTAGGTCGAGGTACCATTCTTTAGCATCATCTTCTAAGGATAAATCAAAGAGCTTCATTTTGACATCGTCATGGTCATGGGCAACATCATTGTAATAACTGACCAGGTCCTCTTCAAACTTTCGAAGATGAGACTTGGTGGTGATGGGATTATTGCCCTGAAATATGGGGATCTTCTTGATAGCATCTCTTGGAATGGCATGAGGAGCACCTACTATCTGAGAATATTCAAGGGGTTTGAATAATTCTATCATTTCTTGAGATTGGTGAACATGAATCTCTACAAATAAGTGATGGATATCTAAGAGGGATTTGTCTCCTAAATGTTGAAGGTTTCTACAAGAAGTCTGCCTATTCAATATTTCCCTAATAAACATTTCGGGATCATGGAGAGGATTGAATAATTGATGGCGGTTTCTTCGGGTAGAAATTCTTGGAGGGATGTTAGACAGTGGAGTTGCCAGATGGATCGAGTTTTAATTTTTATGTTTTTTAAATACAAGATCAATCTTTTTTTTTATCTTTTTAGTTGTTTAGAAAAAAGCTAACCTAAGTCATACTCGGGAATAAAAATATTTATCCCCGGCAACGGCCCCAAAAAGTGTTGCCGCCTTTCACACACCTGGGTTCTGTGGTAGAAATCTTCAAACCACTCGGTGTGTCCTTGGGGGCAAGTCTCGAGTCAAGGTTGTCACCTTGTTCTTGACTCCTCTATTCAGGCTAACTCCTAACGAAGGCAAGGGGGGTAGACCCTATTAAATTACTAAGGCTAATTACTTGGTGTCATGGTGTTATATTGATTAAGTTGTTTAGGAGTTTTGAAATTATCCAGTGGAAACAAAAGATAACAAGATGCAAGATTTAAAGGAGATAAGCACAGTAATGACACTCAATATATATATATATATATA